>JARJPP010000405.1:0-53819 GCA_030782485.1 Beauveria brongniartii
GGGTTCGATCCCCACCGTGACCTCTCTCTTTTTACAGTTTCCGAGAGCAGCTTTCGATCCAGTCTGTTCATTTCAGCTTGTGTTTTTTATTTTTGCCAATCAGTGCTTCTTCGTTCCGCATGTAATTCTACTAGTTTCGGCGCGCGGAGCTACTTATTCTACGCTGCAAATCTCTGCACGAGCTGTGACCTTGTAAGCGTTGCAAACCTTCAACAGCGTGTCCGAGCTTCGGAGAAGGAGGGGCACTGAAAAGCACCACCACGCAGTCAGCCTTGAGACAGCGTTCCGCTGAAACAGAACTGCCAAGCATGTCATCCTCAGACAGCAAGCCCATAGCGGCGTATCTGGGACCCATTGCATCGTATTCCCAACAGGTAAGAGTATTAAAACATGGATTTGGATACGTGTCGTACTGATGTCCACACGCCACACAGGCAGCGCTGCAAGCCTTTTCAGAACATGTATGGTATCTGAAACCTGTCACCACTATCGATGGTAGGTGCTGAATCTTATTATGTCTGCAAAGTACACATATTACAAGAGCAGCTACTGACATTATTTTCATGATTAGATGTTTGCGATGAGACTCAAGACAAGCATGTCCTTCTTGGCATCGTACCAATTGAAAACTCAACCAACGGTTCTGTCGTCTTTACGCTAGACGACCTGGCGGACAGAGATGGACGCTACAAGGACTTATACGTAAACGGCGAGATTTACGTTGACGTTCATCACCAATTGCTAGGCCACAAGAAGGCCAATGCTGCCGGCCACGGCGTAAGCGGCACCTCTACGCCGACGGCAGCCGATCCGACTCCCTCCAAGCCCAAGAGCAAGCCATTGGAGAGTCTAGACCATGTCAAGAAGCTGTATTCGCACCCGCAAGCTTTCGGTCAATGTACCAAGTTCATCTCGACATATCTCAAAAACGCGGAAAAGTGTGACGTCAGCTCGACCAGCAAAGCCGCCGAGCTCGTGGCCGCCGACAACAGCGGCGCGTCGGCCGCCATCTCCAGCAGGCTCGCCGCCGAGCTGTGCGGGCTCGACACGCTTGCAGCGTCCATCGAGGACCGCGACGACAACACGACGCGCTTCCTCATTATCGGCACGCAGCCCACGCTGCCGCGGGAGTACCCGCTCCGGCAGGACCCGGCGCGGCGGACTGGTACCAAGTCTCTCGTTACGGTTACGTTGCCGCACAAGAGCCCCGGGGCGCTCGCCGACATACTGGGCTGCTTTCGCGAATTCCAGCTGGACCTCACGAGTATCAACAGCAGGCCGAGCCTACTAGGCCCATTTCAGTACATTATCTTTGTGGAATTCGAGGGCCACAAGCTGGACGACCCGGATGGGCGCGTGAACAGCGCGCTGGGAAAGATTGAGAATATGGCGCAAAAGTTTAGATGGCTAGGCAGCTGGTACACTTATAGATGAGCCGGACCGAGGAGGTTAGTGTTCATCGTAGCTGAATTGCCGGACGAGAACATAATGGTAGCTTGGAGTTTGCGTGTGTGCATGAGATGTGACATCCACGTCAAGTAGGAACATTGATTAATCTAAGAAGAAGAAGAAACTTCCGTCGACTTTGTTTGCAACGGCAGGTAATGATCTGCCACGCGGTTAGGAGTAAAGGACCCGAGGTCGGGACTCGGAATGGGAAAGCCGATTGTGTGGCTATTGTGACACGCTTGGTGCAACTCGACTCTTGGAACCGAGCTACCAACATAACATCAGCGCATACCCTTGCAGTTGCTACTTTAAAAAACAGAAGCCCATCCAGCAGCAATATGCCGGCAATGTGGCTGCAGTTGAGCGCTTTTACGTCGCGTTTCCCAAGCTCATCTGGCGCGAGAAGATACAATTCATCGTGCAGGGTACGAGGGCACTACGAGGGCACCACGCGGCAGCGTGGGCGGAGTGCTGACGGCCTGGCCTGGGCAGCCAGCCACTGACGTCGAGGTACTGGCTTGGGAGGGCAATAACTAATAAGCTGCGGTCGGCGGTGGCCGTTAACTTGGGTTTGACCGCGGATACATGGTTAAATAAGTCCTCGCTAACAATCAGGTACTAGCAGCAGCAGGCATATGGCGAGATGTCGGGGAATCCGTGGGCTCGCGAGATGCTCTCGCAGCCTTGCCCAATGAGCGCGTGGGCGTTTGCCGTGCCACGCAGCAAGACCTCTCTTGCGACGCCCACGTGTCTGGGCCGGAAGTAAAATTTTTTAGCATGTTGAACTAACTAGCAGTGAAGATGGGAGAAGCACATGCATAATTGAGCTTCTGGCCCATAACTAGGTATGCTCTGCGTGGTTGGCCACCACTACCAGGACAAGCGCAGGGCGTCGGCTCCTCCGCTGATAGCGGCCCCCAGAAAAACCCCAAGAAATTGGGTGAGTGCCTCGCGCGGCTGACTTGGCTTGGAGTTAACTAAGGTAGTCGAAAGTTGCCGCAATTCAGGATTCCTGCGACCCGCCCATGAATGGATATTGACGGGCGACGGCGGCCTATCACAACGGTTGTCTGACCGCACGGGGGTTCCGTCAACGTGATCAGTGATCACTAAAACTAAATAATAAGTTTAAAAACCGCAAGTGCAAGCCTCAGAGGGGCATCTCTTTACTGGTATCAAAGAGGCGGGCTGGACCAGAACCTGGGTGCCTGGCAAAGCATCATCACGACGCATAAACACCCACAACAAACCATAGTTAACGGCTGGCTGTGCACACAATCTGCACGGCTAGCGCTCCCGCCGAGATGATCGAGCCAGCACATCTGTGACACCCCAGCGCCCAGGTATGTAGGCACTGTAGGTCAAGTCGCTAGCTTGCCTGGCAGCCAGCAGCCAACGACGAACGCCACTGCTGCCGAGCTAGGCCTCAGCCGGTGTTTCCCTCTTTTTTCTCTCTTATTATAGAGGCCAATGTTCATCTCCAGCTTGCCAACTCGTGATACTTTTTAGCGTCATCCAGCCAAGCCAGCCCACCCGCCCGCCCGCAGCTGCGGACAGCGCGATCTTTTTGGCTGGCAATGGCTGGCAATCCCATCTGCGGCGCCCCCCCCAAAAAGCTCCCCAAATCCTTGAAATACCCCAAAAAGCCCCCCGCCGCGCCACGTTTCTCTTTGCCGTCGACCTGTCCTCTGCCCCTTTACTGCTTTCCTGAGTCCATTGACTTATATTGGGTGCCATTGACCTTTGCTCTTGTTCCTAGATCCTATTTCGCTTCCCTCTAAGAGCTACGCCACATCTGATGCAGACGTGTGTCTACTAGTTGCGAGCTAAACCCGAAGTGCCTTTGCGCCCTCGACCGATCTTTACATCCTGAGCTCTCCCCCGTTTCCTTTCGAACACTCGCTGTAGTTTTCTTTGCTTCGCGCATCGATTGCAACTATCGGCCTCGAAATCTTACGTACCTCCGACAACATCCTCTTACACGCGTAATAGAGTGTCGCGGTAGCTTGACCGTTCCCTAGCAGCGTCCAACTTCCCCACGTGGATCCAGAAATCTAGGCGTGAAACCCTGAATACAACGAGTCAAACGGCGGTTCAATCTGCGCTGCAACGATCATAATACAGAGAAGTGCCGCGCACTTCCCGCCGTTCAAGATGGCGCAGCTTCCTGCGTACAGAGAGACCACTCCCGCCGGTCTGGAAAAGAAGATTGCCAGCGGCGAAGATGGCCACCTCTCTGACGAGCCGGGTTCCATTCACAGCGGTGACGACATTCTCGGCATGCAGGATATGGACCCGGCGCTGAATCAGAAGATGCATCTTGTCAATAACGTGAGTCACTCTTTATCTGGCGCATGGGTGGCCAGGCGATCAATTGGCTGTGCAATGAAACAAGAAGCAAAGAAAATAGAAGAAAACTGACCTTTTCAACAGGCAATTGACGAGATTGGATGGACCAATTATCACCTCAAACTTTTCTTCCTCAATGGTTTTGGTTACTGCGTCGACTCCATGATTCTGCTCTTCCAGTCCGTCATCTCGAGCCCCGCCTACAAGGAATTTGGCTCTCATGGCTACAAAAACGCCCTCACCATCGCCGTCTACTCTGGCATGTTTACAGGTGCCATCTTCTGGGGTTTCAGCGCCGACGTGATCGGCCGCAAATACGCCTTCAACATCTCCCTCTTCATCTGCTCCGTTGCCTGCGTCGTCGCCGGCGCCATGCCCAGCTGGGCCAGCCTCGCCTTCTTCGTCGCCCTGCTCGGTTTCGGCGGCGGAGGCAACCTTGTCATGGACACGACCGTCTTCCTGGAATACCTCCCCGGCAACAAGCAGTGGCTCGTCACCTTCATGGCCGCCTGGTGGGGCTTTGGGCAGGCCATCTGCGGCTTCATCGCCTGGGGCTTCCTCGTCCCTGCCAAATGGAACTGCCTCGAAGACGGACCATGTCGCAAGGCGGACAACTGGGGCTGGCGGTATGCCATGTTTACCGGCGGAGCGCTGGTGTTTACCATGTCTGTCCTGCGCATCTTTATTATCCGCCTCAAGGAAACGCCCAAGTACCTTTTGAGCTCCGGTGAAGATGCGCTCTTGGTCAAAAACATTCAGGCACTGGCGAAAAAGTACAACCGACCCTGCTCGCTCACACTGCAGAGGCTCGAGGCTTGCGGCTCCATTCGATCTTCTCACAGCAAGAGTAGATTCTCTATTGGCGAAACGCTTGTCCACTTCCGCGGCCTCTTTTGCACCAAGAAGATTGCCATGTCGACTAGCCTGATCTGGCTTTCCTGGATGCTCATCGGTCTTGCCTATCCTCTGTTCTATGTATTCTTGCCGTGAGTACTTGCGCTTACCACTGTATACGTCAATAAATGCTTACCCTGCTCGCAGAACCTACCTAAAGAATCGAAGCGGCGAGTTTCAGCGGTCCACTTTTGAGACCTGGCGCAACTATGCACTCACCAACGTTTGCGGCATCCCCGGTCCCATTATTGCCGGCCTCATGTGCAACACGCGCATCTTCGGTCGCAAGTATACCATGGTTGTCGGATCGCTGCTAACAATGACCTTCTTCTTTGCCTATACTGCCGTCAAGACTTCTGACCAGGACCTTGCCTTCTCCTGCATCATTGCCTGTGTCCTCAACATCTACTACGGCACCCTATATGCTTATACTCCAGAGGTTCTCCCTAGTGCGCACCGCGGTACCGGTAATGGAGTCGCTGTTGCCCTCAACCGTATCATGGGTATCATTTCTGCGGTCATTGGTACTGTGGCAGATACGTCAACTTCAGCACCGCTATATGTCTGTGCTTGTATATTCATCGTGACGGCGTTTATCTCCGCCATTTTCCCATTTGAGCCTTATGGAAAGAGAAGCTCGTAGCTTTGTACTGCGAAACGGCGTTCGGGGCGATTTTGCTTACATACGATACCTCTGGCGAGCCTCGGAGTTTTTAATTTTGAATACAACTCGAAAAGAAATACATTGTATACGTATCTGAATTATCCTTGCTTTGTGATTGGTGCTTTCGCCGATGTTTCCTCTTATGCCGACTTCCTGGGTTATTTAGCTGACTAAGTGCGCAAGTGCGGCTCTTGGTGGAAGTGGCGACAACCCTTGAATGACAAAGCCTGCACCTACAACACTATCTAACAATCTACCGCGAGCATAATGAACGCTGTGTCGAACGGAGACTAAAGGACCAAGAAAGGATGAGCTTAGCGGCGGGACGCAACTCGCTGCGAGCTTGTCACAAGTGCCAGCGCCAGCTCAGAACTGGCACCAAGATTCTGAGAGTCGTCTCATACTCCTCTCAGCGCGGTGACGACGCGCCGCTCAACATAACAGCCCTCGACTCCAAGGCCTCCAGAAAAGACGCAAAAACTACGAATGATTCGAGCCTTACGGAAACGGAGGAATTAGGTCCACTGGCGCGTCGCCTGCAAGAGGCTACAGAGGAGGCGCTTCTTACGGGTGGTAGAGCAGGGCGGCAGGCAGTGGAAGACGCGGGATTCTCTGAGCAGCTCAAAGAGAAGCTCATGAGTAAAATTGCTGATGCAAAATTCAAAAACGATTTTGCTGCAGCGCTGGCCGAAGCTGGCACTACATCAAAGGGTGAAAAGTCACACGGCAGCTCGGTCAGTGCACATCAGCAGTGGACAGGGGAAGAACGGACCGAGGATGTAGTACTACGGATGTTGAATGATTCAAAGAAGCCACTCCAGCCGGATTTACGAGGCAATCCCATCGATACGCGGCTAAGGCGTGCACCAGTGCTAAGTCCTGGGCAAAAAGTGGCTTCAGCACGGGACAGAGCGTCGGCATACTCGAGCATTGGAATGAAGGATAGTGCGGGATTAAGTGACAAGGAGAAGGAGGAGATGAAGAAGCAGTTTCGAGAACGGTTTCAACCCGAGGGCCGCATTGGACCTGTTGCGATTTCTGCCATTGCATCCATGGCCAACGAACGTATTGAGGATGCCATTGCCCGTGGGCAGTTCAAGAATATCCCACGAGGCAACGGAGTTGAGAGCGACTCGAGGGCAAATAACCCATTTATCGACACGACAGAGTACCTCATGAACCGCTTGATTCAGCGTCAGGATCTGGTGCCTCCGTGGATAGAGAAGCAGCAAGAGCTGGTGCGAGAGGCCAACACGTTTCGCGCGCGACTGCGAAGCGACTGGAAACGCCACGCGGCGAGGATGATTTCGTCCAAGGGTGGCTCCATGCTGGAGCAGATGCAGCGCGCCGAGCTGTACGCGGCGGCGGAACGGGTGCACAACCCGCGGCGGCGCGGCTCGGATCAAATCGCCGTGTCGTCCGCCATCACGGACGACCCCGTCATGTCCAAGCAGCTGAAGCAGGTCGAGGAGCTGGAGGAGGTGGCCAACAAGGCGCTGAAGAGCGAGATTGCGGCGGCCGCGCGGCCGCCCGCCGCGGAGAGCAGTGGGGGGCAACTGCCGCGACCGTTTCGCGACCCGGCATGGGAAAAGGCCGAGGAAAAGTACATGACGTTGGCGGTTGAGCGGCTCAACGGCCTGACGCGCAGTTACAACCTCATGGCGCCGGACCTTGCCAAGAAGCCGTACTTCTCGCTGGCGAGGGAGCTGGCCGTGTGCTACGCGACGGTGGCGCCGCTGCTGGCAAACGAGATCAGGAGCAGGGCAACGAGAGCACCGACGTCGCGGTTGGGAGGTGGAGGGCAGGTCGCGAGAGGAGGTGATATGACGGACAGCGTGGTGGGCGGTGGGGACGCAAAGATTCGCCTGGAGGGGAACGAAAAGGCGTTTGGGCTGAAGGAATGGTGGAGAGACTTCTGGAAGAAGTAGTCGGGGGAGATACCATTGTACGATATTAAGACAGCAGTGTAGCCCAGAGCTGTTGACATTTGACTCTTGTGCGCCACTGCGTCATGACAAGTGCTTGCGAGCAGACCGCAAACATGCTCACGCCTATCAATCTACCTTACAGCTTGCCAAGAGTCAATGCCAAATGCCGCTTCATGGAGTAATGTACCAGCCTTGTACGATACGGGGCCGGCTCGACACTATTGAACGCCCGTTTCCGCGTCCCAATGAGCGCTATTCTATTGGCAACATGAAGTAATAAACGCTTGTTGATGAATGGAGAAAAAAGCCACAATAAAAAAGCGCAGCCGCGAAAACCAGCGTGTGGACCGATGCGCCATGTTGAAACCCCCCAAGATCTCGGCGAGGGCTGCCTTATGCAGCCAGAAAAGGAAGCCAACGGCGGGACATGCTCTATTGGGAAGCTAATTTGGCTAGCGCCGGCGAAAGATTACCGTACAGGGTAATTTTATAGACTGCCCCTTCTCCACCTAGGGAGGTCAAGGAACGAAAGAAACGTTTCCTCGTCGCGCAGGAGAGCAACCCTGACGTGCATGGCCGTTGTTTCTAATTCGAAATTTACCCCAGACGGAAGCTAAATCTAAATTGGAGCGATTTCTGGTTACTTGTTTTTGCGGGTGAGATCCTGGGGTAGAAGACGACGACGAGAACGACGTGTATCCTCTACTTGCTTCTCTGCACGCTTTCTGGGTCTTGGCTGCTAGACCACTAAGAGACCTGGACAGTGTGAAAATTTTTCACTTGCACCACTGATATTAATTTTGCAGAGGAACCCTGGCTGGCGCTGTTCACGAATACGAAAGGCGGCAGGCGTTCACACTTTTTACGTAGTTCAGCCTTTTTTTTTTTTTCGGCGTGAAACTGTTCGGGCTTCAAGGCTCGGGCCAAACCGAGACGGCACCTACGTATTTGCAAGGTCGTCATCGCAGCGAACAAGCCGACGGCAATTGAAAGCAATACCTTGCTAACATTTTGTTGTGCGCGTGGCAGGAGGAATTGCAAGCCAGCCCTTGCCTGTCACGCCTGTGGAGGCGGACTTGTGCATGGTGGCGCACCGCCACGTTCGCCGTTTTAACAGGAGAGCCAGCTGCTGTTGTCTCCCTAGAACCCGACTTTGATATGGCACGTATCAAACATCTTGGTAGATTCCATTTTGCTTCTACTTTGTAAATGAGGAGCTGCCCACACAACTGGTCAACCTCTCTGTTCACATGCCGCATCACCAAAATACCACGGAACGGTGCAGTGCAAAAGGGCACATGGTTCCCCCACAACGCTAATGAATTGGGCGCAACCACACACCCCTTGGCAAAGCCGCTAAATAGGCTGTCGCCGCTTTCAAAGCATCCGGTCGAGAACGGCTGAAATTTCCTCTTGTGCGCAATTGAACGATCGTCTTCCTCCACCTCCTACTAACCACTGCCGCCGGGGCCTGCATAGCCAAGAAAGGAACATCTTGGAGGCTACTACTCTGCGTCGTCGCCGCGTGCCTCTCCATTCGCGCCGCTTCAGCCTCTTTTCCCACCATCCTTGCCACGGAGGACGTGGGTATAAGAAGCCCGCCTGCGGGACCTCCGCTACTAGATCTCGCGACTCATTTTGACATCGAAACCTCTTGCCTCGCCCCCTTTTCTTACTCACTCTTTTTTTTTCTTTTCGGAATCGTATCTCATCTACTTCAGTCTCGTCAAGACATCCAGCAGTATTTGGAAGACTGCTGGCTACAACCCCCCTTACTCGTCATGAGTTCCGAAAAGGACGTCGACGTGCACCCTGTTGAAGACGTTGCGGCAGAGACTGCCCGCACAGTCACCATGACCAAGGAGGCGGACCATGTCAATAACCGCATCATTGACGGAGCGCGTGCCGCGGCCGAAAAGGAGCGCAAGATGACCCTCCTGCAGGGTTTGCGCCTCTACCCCAAGGCTGTCGCCTGGAGCGTGCTCATCTCGACCTGCATCGTCATGGAAGGCTACGACATAACTCTGGTCAACAATTTTTGTGAGTCAAAGCTGACAGGGAAGATTTTTGGCAAAGGTTTGCTCTAACCACGTGCCTACAGATGCTTTTCCCCAATTTAACAAAAAGTATGGTGAGCTCACTGACCCCGTCAAGGGCACATATGAAGTTCCGGCGCGCTGGCAGGCAGGCCTGAGCAATGTAAGTACCGGGTCATAGACAGTCATTCGCCCTGTGTCTGCGCGGTAATCTAACTGCATAATCGACAGGGCGCCCAAGTCGGAGAAATTATCGGTCTCTTCATCAACGGTTTCGTCTCTGAGCGCTTCGGCTATCGCTGGACCGTCATCGGCTGTCTCGGCCTTGTCGCCGCCTTCACCACAATCTTCTTCACCGCGCAAAACGTGCAGATGCTTCTCGTGGCCGAGATCCTCTGTGGTATCCCCTGGGGCATCTTCCAGACGCTGACCATTACCTATGCCTCCGAGGTGTGCCCCGTAGCGCTGCGCGGCTACCTCACCACCTACGTCAATTTTTGCTGGGGCCTGGGCCAGGAGATTGGCATCGGCGTCATCTTCTCCATGCTGAAGCGTGAGGACGAGTGGGCGTACCGTATTCCCTACGCCCTGCAGTGGATGTGGCCGGTGCCGCTGATGATAGGCATCTACTTTGCGCCCGAGTCGCCCTGGTGGCTCGTCCGCCGCGGCAAGACCGAGGAGGCCAAGCGCTCGCTGCTGCGCCTGACGAGCAAGAATGATGAGACCGAGTTTGACCCCAACGAGACCATTGCCATGATGGTGCACACGACAGCCATGGAGGAGAAGATGACGGCCGGCGCCTCTTACTTGGATTGCTTCAAGGGGGTCGACCTGCGGCGCACCGAGATTGTCTGCATGGTCTGGGCCATTCAGAACCTGAGCGGCAACTCTTTTTCCAACTATTCGACCTACTTCTTGAAGCAGGCGGGCTTGACGGAGCACGATTCCTACTCGTTTGCCTTGGGCCAGTATGCCATTAACATGGTGGGCGTTTTTGGCGCCTGGGGTCTCATGACGATGGGAATCGGCCGTCGTTCGCTGTATCTGTATGGGCTCTGCGGCCTATGCAGCATGCTCTTCGTCCTGGGCTTCCTCGGCCTCGTGCCCGAGGCGCAACGCAGAGAGGGGGCGCTGGCGACGGGCGCCATCATGGTCGTCTGGGCGCTCTTTTACCAGCTCACTGTCGGCACTGTGTGCTACTCGTTGGTGGGCGAGCTATCCTCGCGCCGTCTCCAGATCAAGACTGTCGTTCTCGGCCGCAACCTATAGTAAGTCGAGACGTTTTTGTTAGTAGCCCGAAGAAGCGAGAATCTAATCGAGAATGTAGCAACATTGTCGCCATCATCAACAACGTCATTACGCCGTATATGCTCAACCCGACGGCGTGGAACTGGAAAAACTACTCGGGCTTCTTCTGGGGTGGGATATGCTTCCTATGCATCGTCTATGTCTACTTTCGCCTGCCGGAGCCGCACGGCCGCACGTTTGCCGAGCTTGATGTGCTGTTTGAAAAAGGCATCAGCGCTCGCAAGTTTGCGTCGACGGAGGTCGATGTATTCCATGAGAATGTCGAGCAAGACGTGATGAATGCATACGAGGAGGTGGATCATGCCAAGGGACATTTTGTTTAATTGTGATGTCTTGGGATAACTGTTTTGAGAATTGAGCGGATGATGGCACGTAACAATTGAAACGATGCCTTGATATATAGCATAGCATGTAAATATGACGAAATTGATATGACTCGAACTTTGATTGTGCTGTACATGTTGGAATGTGTACGGTTCCAGTGCTGGGTTGTTGCTGGTGGCCATGTATCGTTCTCGTGGCAACTTGGTAACCGATGCCGCGGCCTCCGAGCATCGCCGTGAGGTCTCCGAAGACCCACTGCAACGGGAAGATCAGGCGCTGGCATGAGCAGTTGGCAGTCGGCAGAAGGGCGATGTGGATATCTGCAGCAGGGGCCTAGCATTGAACGTTTTGTTCACCGTTTAGGAGCTTGTTTCTTTTGTTTACGCCGTGTTTATTTGACAGCAATAGAGGGGGAAAAAACTGCACACATTCATAAGAAAAAGCACCCACGAACCAGATCAAGTCAAGACGAGACAGGGACCCATATCGCATAAGCCCAGGTCTCTGCTCGTGTCGTAATATCTGCCCTTGGTTTTAAGTAAGAAAAAGCGGTGCCTGCCGTCAGCCAGCTGGAGGAAGTCGGGTCAGGGACAAACGGGTTGGTGTCCACGACGAGGGACAACTACGACAAAGAGCGGTGCGGCAGCTCAATTGAAGTACAGATGGAGGCATTGCTGTACTTCGAAACGGAGTAGAACAAGAATGGAGTCAAACTCGACGTTGGTCTGGTTCGACTTTGAGCCAACCATTGCCATGGAGAAGCCTTGCACAGGCGGTAAAACAGCTCACGCCATCACCTCATCAGTAAACTCATCCCGAGCATGTCCGACCCACCCCCGATATTTGGCTTGCTGCATGGCCAGCTGGAGCGCTTTTTTTCTGCCCTGCTGGTATCTGACTCTGACTGACTGACTGACTGACTGACTCCATCTGCGCCAGTCTGCCTTTTTTCCCCAAAACGCCAGAGAAGCTTGTCCACTCCCCCCTACCCCATTCTCTTGGAGCATAATCGGATCCTACTCCCCTTTTCCTCTCTCTACACTCTTCTTCTACTTCTGCATCAATTCGTCTTCTTTGCGGTTGCACCCTTCTATAATACACACCATGCTGTCTACTCTTCGCATCGCCAGCCGCCAGGCTACCCAGCGGACGACCCTTGCCGTCGCTGCTGGCCGCGCCGCCGCCTCTACCTGGGCCAATGTCCCTCAGGGTCCTCCTGTGAGTGAATTGACAAAATTTGTCGTTTGGCGATTCCATTGAGGCTAATCTTTGTCTGCATTCTCGTAGGATGTGAGTAGCGCACCTGTTGGCGCCACTCGGCGACAGCTCCAAGCTCGGCTGAACGTTTGCGTCTGTTTGTTTGTCATGTGCTAACCGTCCGCTCTTTGCTTGCGCAATCAGGCTATTCTCGGTATGTCGCCGCCGGCACGTCGCCCGTTTCGATCGCAATCGCTAATAAAATCGTTTGCAGGTATCACTGAAGCTTTCAAGGCCGACAGCTTCGACAAGAAGATCAACCTCGGTTCGTTCGCCCCTGCCCGACAAGACGCAACCACGCAACCCACGATGCGCAGTCGCAAGCTAACATGTCATTTTTCACCGTCGCAGGCGTTGGCGCTTACCGTGATGACAAGGGCAAGCCCTACGTTCTACCTTCCGTCCGCGAGGCCGAGCAAAAGGTCGTTGACGAGAAGCTGAACAAGGAATACGCCGGCATCACCGGCGTTCCCGAGTTGCCTCCCCTGGCCGCCAAGCTCGCCTACGGTGAGAACTCGACCGCCCTCGACCGCCTAGCCATCACCCAGTCCATCTCCGGCACCGGTGCCCTGCGCATCGGCGCCGACTTCCTAGCTCGCTTCTACCCTGGCGAGAAGAAGATTTACATCCCCACCCCGTCCTGGGCCAACCACAAGGCCGTCTTCACCGACGCTGGCCTCAAGGTCGAGCAATACCGCTACTACAACAAGGACACCATCGGCCTCGACTTTGAGGGCATGGTTGCCGACATCAAGGCCGCCCCCAAGGGCAGCGTCTTCCTCTTCCACGCCTGCGCCCACAACCCTACCGGTGTCGACCCCACGCAGGAGCAGTGGAAGCAGCTCTCCCAGATCACCAAGGAGCAGGGCCACTTTGCCTTTTTCGATATGGCCTATCAGGGCTTCGCCAGTGGCAACATTGACCAGGACGCCTTTGCCGTCCGCCACTTTGTTGAGCAGGGCCACAATATTGCCCTGTGCCAGTCCTTCGCCAAGAATATGGTGAGTGGCTCGTCGAATGGCCGCCGCACTACATTGCCTGAACTAATCCCATCTCCAGGGTCTCTATGGCGAGCGTGTCGGTGCCTTTTCCATTGTCTGCGAGGACGCCGCTGAGAAGAAGCGTGTCGACTCCCAGCTCAAGATCATTATCCGCCCCATTTACTCCAATCCTCCCATCCACGGCGCCCGCATCGCCTCCACTATCCTCGCCGACCCCAAGCTACGCGAGCAGTGGCTCGCCGAGCTCAAGGGCATGGCCGACCGCATCATCTCCATGCGCGCCCTCCTCAAGGACAACCTCGAGAAGCTCGGCTCCAAGCACGACTGGTCCCACATCACCTCCCAGATCGGCATGTTTGCCTACACCGGCCTTACCGCCGACGAGATGACCAAGCTCGCCAAGGAATTCTCCGTCTACGCCACCAAGGACGGCCGCATTTCCGTCGCCGGCATCACCAGCGAGAACGTCGGCCGTCTCGCCGAGGCCATCTTCAAGGTCAAGGGTTAAATGAGAGGGCGAGAAGAAGAGTTGAGGGTCTGCGTTGATATATAATGAACGGCTGCGGGTTAAACAGGAAGGGCAAAAAACAATTAGAAGAGGAAGAAAAAAGATTTGCGCGGAACTGCAGTTCTGCTGCCTCTTTTTATCAAGGCCTGTCTTTGGAATTACGCTTATGGGAGCAAATGTACTTGTACTCTAGATGTTTAGACCGAACAAATGACCATCACTTGTTTTAGTACGTAATCAGCAGCACTGAATCATGTATGCACTATCGTGTATGAAGACGTTCCAAATCTAGCGTCACCTCGTCCACTTGCCGCCCAATTTCCTCGTGCGCCTTTGCCATCTCCCGCATCAGCTTTTCCTTTGCGCTGTCACCCCCATCGTCGGCATCGACGCCATACTCCTTGAGCTCGCGCTGCAGGTTGCGCACGCGCTCCACGCCGCGCATCTTGGCATCCCGCAGGTGCTCGCCGTACGTGCGCA
Source organism: Beauveria brongniartii (assembly GCA_030782485.1). Taxonomy (NCBI): domain Eukaryota; kingdom Fungi; phylum Ascomycota; class Sordariomycetes; order Hypocreales; family Cordycipitaceae; genus Beauveria; species Beauveria brongniartii. Next base: position 14,199 of record JARJPP010000405.1, read on the forward strand.
GCGCCGACACGACCTCGGGCGAGTAGACCTCATCCTGCAGGCCAAGGAACATCTGCGCGGCCTCTGATTCCGTCTTCTGGGCCAGCAACGCCACCTCGGCGGCGCGCAGCTCGAGCGACTGCGCGACAGGCCCGTGCTTGGCCTCGAGGCAGCGCACGAGGCGCGCGAGCACCTCGGCGTACATGTGCAGCAGCTGCGTCAGCGCAGAGGCCGCGCGCAGGCGGGCGGCGAGGAGGCCGGCGCGAGCTATCGCGAGCTGGTCCTGCAGTGAAGCGTAGTCGTTTTCGAGCGCCGGAATGTGTCGCTGGACGGTGGAAGGATTGCTCGACGGGTGCGTGAGCCGCGTCAGGTCGAGAGCCGCGGCGTGTAGATTCGCGGAGACGAGAGCCGCGAGCGTCGGAGCGAGAGTCGTGAGGTCTGAAAGGGGCTTGCTGCTGAGGAGAAGGGCGGCGGAGTCAGGTGAAATTGAGGTAGCGGTGTCGAGAAGCGGCGAGAGGACAAGAAGGAGGTCGAGGAGGGATTCGGACTGGTCGGTCTCGGTCGAGTTATGGCAATTGTAGGAGCCGCGTGGAGCGTGCGAACCGGAGGTTTGTCGAGTGTTAGTAGGAGAGGTGTTAGCAATGGATCGCTCGAGTAGATGCTGCTTTGCAACTCTCAGACGATGATGGTCTGCTTGCTGTGGTAGAAAGAGGGCGTGAGCATGGGATTGGTTTGCGCTGGCAAGGCGGTGGAATATACCTGTCGAATAGCTTCGTTCTCTTTTGATTCTTGACTCCGTCTTGATGTGCCATCCGAGTTAAGCACTGACGTCTTGAGGGTCTTGTATAATCTTGCAAAGTCGGGATTGTTCTCGAGGATATTGTCGTCTACTGGTGGAAGCATGATGTGATTGTAGTTGAAGAAGCGATAAAATGGGTATCGAATACGCAACAATGACAAAGACCAGGAAACATAATTGAAGGACGCTGAACAAAAAGGGAAAGTAATGAACACCCAAAGAGAGCCCCCGCAACGTCTCTTCGCAGTTTTCGGCTTGCGAGTTTATGGATGTTGATCAAGACATGCTCACTGCCCCTCTGTACTGGTAGGGACTTTCACTGGGGATACTGTCGCGGTGCTCAGTGGAGACTCTGGGCTCCTGCCAATTGAACATGTGCTTGGCGTGCTATGGGCGACAGAAAGAGCGCCCGGATCATTAGCGCTTCCGAAGGCCAAAATAATTCTCAAGTGACGGTCACATCACAAGGCACCTTCATCAACGAGAAGCGACCCCAAGCAGCTGTAACAGCTCCAATTTTGCAATTTTCCGATCGATTTTCCTTATACAATGAGATTATAACGACCAAGTCCGACACAGCAACATTGACAATCTACATTTTGGCGCTGGGGAGACGTGCCTCAGCAGCTGTTCTACCCCCGTTCTCGCCTCTAATGGCTCTGAGACTGTCAGCGACGAGGTCAATCCTCTCGCGGGCGGCCCAATGCTCGCTCCTACGGCGGCCGACGACGATTCCCCTTCTCACAAATGCCGCCGCCATGACCGCCGCGCCTTGTAGCCGCCAACTTTTCTCAACGACGCCCGTTGCGCAGACGAAGACAATCAGGGCGCACCGCCTGCCTGGGGAGTTGATCCCACCGTACCCCTACGGCGAGCGGCGGCTCTACAAGCAGTCGAACCGGGGTCTGTACGGCAGCGCGCGGATTCGGTACGGCAACATCGTCGCGGGCCGGGGCACTAAGACGCGCACCTTTTGGCGGCCCAACGTGCACGTCAAGATCTTCCACGTGGCGGCCCTTGGCGCGCGCATCAAGACGCGCCTGACGCTGCGAGTGCTCAAGACTATCCGTCGCGAGGGCGGCCTCGAAAATTACTTGCTCAAGAGCAAGCCCGCGCGCATCAAGGAGCTCGGCCCCGGCGGCTGGAACATGCGCTGGCTGCTCATGCAGAGCCAGGCCATCCAGCGCCGCTTTAACGACGAGCGCGTCGCCCTCGGCCTCGAGCCCAAGGAGGTTGAAGATAGGGACGATTTGATTCGCTTCGCGCTCGACTGGGCCACCCCCGGCGCCCTCAGCCTCCGCAGCAAGGACACGCTCGAGGCGCTACGGACCGCGTTCCACGGGGGGCTGGTCCTGGGCAACGAGGATCTGGAGAGTATCGAGGGCGTCGAGGAGCTGTCGGATGAAGACGAGGCGAGCTTGCTGCAGCAGCTGGAAGAGGCGGATGCGGCGGGGGATGCCGAGGCTGAGACACACGCTGAACAGAAGCAGCCGCAATTGTAAAGAAAAAAAAAAGACAAGGGGAAAGAGGGTAATCGACCGTCGTTCGCGGTCAAAATATCGACAAAAGACGTTTGTCCAGCTGTATTCTATCACATTATATAACTCAATGTACAACTTTTGTGTGTTTGTTTGAATGCCCAGGCTCGTACTGCCCTATATTAACCAATTTATTTTGTCAACGCCGACGCATTTCTATATGACAAATGATGTCGTCTACAAAATAGAAAGACTTGATGTGATTTTGTGCGCCAAATTTCTCTCCAGAAAAACAAACAAATGTCAACAGTTCTACTCGTGCTGACAAGCCTCTACTCGAAACGAAGGTCCCAGCCAATCTTGGGGCCAAGCTTGGGCAGCTCTTCGGCGACACTCTGGACATCCTTGTCCCCACGGCCACTCAGGCAGATGACAATGTCCTCACCTTTCTTCATGGTCTTGGCTAGCTCGATACCACCGTAGATGCCGTGCGCAGACTCGAGAGCCGGAATGATACCCTCCAGCTGACTGCACAAGCGGAAGCCGATTAAGGCCTGGGCGTCATCAGCAGCGACGAACTCGGCGCGCCCGCTGTCCTTCCAGGAGCTCAGCTCGGGACCAACACCGGGATAATCGAGACCGGCAGAGATGGAGTGGGTCTCGGAGATCTGGCCGTGTTCGTCTTGCACGACATAGGTGCGCACACCGTGCAGAACACCCTTGGTACCGGCGCTGAGAGGAGCACCGTGCCTGCCCGTACCGATCCCTTCACCACCGGCTTCGACACCGAGAATCTTGACACTCGGGTCGTTGGAAAAGGGGTAGAACATGCCGGCGGCGTTGGAACCACCGCCGACACAGGCGACAACAGCATCGGGCAGCTTGCCGCGCTTCTCCATCATCTGCTGTTTTGTTTCTTCGCCAATCACAGACTGCAGCGTGCGAACGATGGTAGGAAAGGGGTGAGGGCCGATGGCAGAGCCAATAATGTAGTGGGTGGTATCGAGATCGACTACCCAGGCTCGAAGGGCCTCGTTGACGGCATCACGAAGAGTCTGACTACCAGCAGTGACAGGGACAACCTTGGCTCCGAGCAGTCTCATACGGAATACGTTGAGAGCCTGACGACGGACGTCCTCCTGAAATGCATATTAGTAATAAGCTTTTGCACACATCGTAGAAGGAGTTGGCTTACAGCACCCATATACACTGTGCACTCCATGCCAAACTTGGCACAGATTGTAGCAGTGGCAACACCGTGCTGACCAGCACCAGTCTCGGCGATGATCTTGGTCTTGCCCAGGCGCTTGGCGAGGAGAAGCTGGCCAATGGCATTGTTGATCTTGTGACTGCCGGTGTGGTTCAAGTCTTCACGCTTCAGCCAAATGTTGGCACCACCGGCATGCTCGGTCAGGCGACTAGCCAGGTACAACTTGGACTGACGGCCCATGTAGTCGTAATAGGAGCGAATCTCGTCCCAGAAAGCGGGATCATTCTTAATCTTGTTGAACCCATCCTCGAGCTGGGACAGGCAGTCCATCAAGCTCTCAGGAACGAACTGGCCACCGAACTCGCCGAAGCGGTCGGGAATTTTGGCGTGCATAGCAGCGAGCTGAGCGACCAGCTCCTTGTCCTTTTCGGGGGTGATTGTAGCCTCTGCCAGAGTGGCCTCACTGTTCTGAATATCATGGGCAGCGACACTGCTGGCATCGGCAGCAATCTGCTCAACCGAGCGACCGCAGAGATCAGAGCAGAAGTTTTGCACACTGTCGCAGATCTGGCCCGAGGGCGCGTTGCCAATTGTAGTAATGATTTGACTGCCGACGACGACCCCATCGGCAACGGAAGCGAGACTTTCGAAGTGCTCGTGAGTGCTTACACCGAAGCCGACTGCTGCGGGTTTGTTGCCGCTGTAATTCTTGACGCGGCTGAGGAGTTCAGGTATGTTGGCGCTCAGGGTGCCAGTGGCTCCGGTGACGCCCTGTCTCGAGACGACGTAAATGAACGAATCGGCAAGCTGGCAGAGAATCTTCATGCGGGCGTCCGAAGTCGCGGGAGCAATAAGGGGAACGTAGGAGAGACCCCCCTTAGTGCAGAGCTTGCGGAAGGAGATGGCCTCCTCGGGGGGTAGGTCGACGACGATGAAGCCATTTACGCCAGCCGACTTACAGTCAGCCAGAAGCCGCTCCTCTCCGTAGTTGAGAAGGGGGTTGTAATAGCCCATGATAATGACTGGAACAGTCAAGCCGTTGCTGCGGGCATCGCGAACAATCTGGAGGGTCGATGAGATTGTGACATCGTTATTCAGCGCGATCTGTTATCGCGTCAGTTGAATGTCTCTCGCATTTAGTAGATTGACAGTCGAATTCCATACAGCATTGGCTTTTTGAATCGTGGGACCGTCGGCAATGGGATCGGTAAAGGGGGATCCGACCTCGATGACGTCTGAAGAGCAGTTAGCCAGCTTGCCGGAACTACCATTGAGACCTGCGACATACCGCAGCCACCCTTTTGCATGGAAAGAAGAATCTCTGGGGTATCCTGAGGCCTGGGATAGCCAGCTGTAACGTAGCCCACGAGCGCAGACTGTTAAAAAAGTTGACATGGTTAGCGACGATGCTTAACTTGTGCTACCCCGCCAGTTCGACATACCCGCTTCTGTGCCTTGCAGCGCTGAAATGTTTGCTTGATGGCCTCCATGGTCGCGATGTGAGAATGGAATCAATCTGCAGACAAGTGTTGAATAGACAAAGAACTTGAGAAAATAGACTTGAAAAAATGACAGAGGTGTAATTGGGGGGAGGGGGGGGGTTAAGTTAAGCTTGGAAATATATGTCGAGCCAGAAAATGAAGTGGTTCTTTTCCAGGGTCAGTGGCCACCCCACGGGCTACATGTGTTGCTTGCTGTTCCGTTGTCATTGCCTCAATGGGCGAAACCGGAAGGGTAGCCTCCGCCACTTTTCCTCTGCGCTAGAGCTGCAGGTTGCCACACTCCGCATTTGCAGCGTGCACACTACTGTCGGACTTTCCAAAAGAGGCAAGCTTCGTGGCACGCGCCGCCGCAGCCGGTCTTTGACTCTGCAATAGATACCTACGCGGGAGAGGTGGTGTTTTCTGACATGCCCTCTGGCAGCTTTTCGTTGATAAAATATTTTTAAGGCATGTAGGCATAGATTGGGACTATCAGATAGGATGTCAGAATTATTTTTTAATATCTTAGATATTTCTGGCATCCCATCTGATAGCCCTAATCTATACCTACATGCCTTAAAAATATGTCAGATGGCAAAATATGTCAGAGGGCATGTCAGAAAACACCCCCTCCCGCGTAGGATTTTAAGTATCGTTATAAGTCGAGTCATTCACTACCTAGACATGCTCGCGTATTTGTAGCCATCTTTTGTCTTTTTTGTAAGTGTTCTCAATCTACAGCTTGTACATCGTGGGTGCGCAAGGCTATTACTATACCCAAAACAATTTGAGAGCTAACTGTTGCAATCAAGGAGAAAGTCGGGGCTTTTTTTTTGTCATTTGTCAAGAGAGAATCAAGATAGATGAGCCGCATGAGTAATGCCTGACCTCTGGCTCTGCTGACCGAGATCAAGCAAGAATCAGGGCTGTCACTCTAAAAAAATGGTACCCCCCGTGTAACATTAATGCTGCGAGGAAATGTACCCAAAGAAATCCAACCTTCAACGCCGATATCAACGATCAGTCGCCTTGACACATGATTACCCAACCGTCACATCATCGTTTATTAGGCCAATGCTAGAAAGCGCTGCCCTGTCCGTAGCGTCCGTATGCCTCACTCTTCTCTTGCAGTGGGGCATGCCTTGATCGCGCACCTGTATGCCCAAAGTCTTCAAATTGACCATCGGCAGCACCCTTACTTTGCGGAGATCGGGCAGCCAGTGGCGGTCGGTCGTCGCCCGTGTAGTGCATTGCTTCCTGCGTCTTCCCTGCACCTGAAGATGCCATACCCGCCAGTGCGCGGACCACACCAATGAGGACAACAATGATGTAGAGCAGTAGAATGCCAGTCGAAATCAGGGCCTCCTGAGTGATGCCCTTGATTAACCAGTCAACAACATGCTGGATTGCACCGCTCACTTCATCTGTGGTCACAGCGGAAGGCGACGCCAGAAAACTCTTGAGATCGTTATCACCAGAGACAGAATCGCTGGCGCCTTGGCTGAACGTGTCGTTGGGAAATCGGGGAAAGTTGACGTGCGCGTGGTCATGCACCCACGTCAATCCTTTCTGGACACTTTCAACTTTGATGCCAATAACACAGTGAAGGACGCTCTTGATCGGCTCCATAAGAATAGTGCCATTGAAAACGGTCTCCAGCCCCTTGTTCATGGTGTCCACGAACAAATTGATTGTGCCATTGACTGCGCCGGTGGCGTTTGTCACGTATGCCAACACATCATTGTTGATGTCGTCGTTGAAACCAATGACGACGCCGTTTGCATCATTGGCCCAGTCGACTGATACCTGCTCCAAGGACTTGACCACATGCTCGGCGAAAGCGCCAACCGCTTGTGTAATTTCGGGAACTTCCTTCTGAACGGCCTTGAGCAGGAGCCACTGACAGAAGCAGGAAAAGAAGCCGGCAAGGGCAAGAGATAGGACGAAAAGAGCCGGGGGAGATGTAGCATACGCGACGCACCATCTCATCAGTATTTTTCTGTCTCCCTGGAAACGCGAGCCAAACTTGATACCGACTCGGGATGTTAGCGGCCGCGACGCAATGTAGATGACATCTCGCTGATCGACTTGGTTCTTTTCAATGACTTCGGCATGTTTCTGCTGGCGCCTCCATCGATATGTCTCGAAAGCAGCCATGGGTAAAATGGCGAGTATGGCGAGCAAGCTCAGAACTACCAAGAAAATGGTCCTTGCTTTGTGAATGAGATTGAATAGATTCTGGAAAAAGCCGCTCAGGGTATCGTTATCGGAGCAAAACGACATCTTCTTCTTTTGGGCCAGTGGGAAAATGTCTTTCTTGAATGTCCAGTTTCCGTACGATTTGTTGAGAGCCTCGCGGACAAGCTTGAAAGGGAATGAGACGGCTTGGCTGGTGAGGTTTTGGACTTCATCAAAAGTGGGCAGGTCGTCATTAAGCTTTTGCACATCTTTAATGAAGCTGCTCGCGTTGAGATCGAAGCCCTTGAGCTTCTCCATTGGCTTCGAGAAGTCAACCGTGGGGATGTCGGGTATCAGCTTTCCAAACACGGAGTCCTGGATTCCCTTTGTAACCTTGTTGATGGCAGATTCCAATTCCTGCGATATTTCTTTAATCTCTTTGGTGGCGCCATCAATAACGTCGTTGAACGCCTTGGTAGCATCTTTGGCAACAGATGCTACGACTGCCAAACTGCCGTGAACCAAGGCAGTGATGAGACAGGCGTATGTGGCTACTAGGAAGTTGATGTAGAAAACGATCATTGCAGGAACAGCCTGCAAAATTAGATCGAGCATCTTGACCATTCCATGCACAGCCTCTTGCATGCCTTTGGCCACCATGGTATTCACTCCGGCGGACAAGTAGTGAGGCATGGATGCCATGGCGCTCCCAACATCTTCAACTTTGCTGCAGGCAGAGAGGGCCTTAACCTTGGCGTCACCGACTTGATCGTTGAGCGAGGCAATAAGAAGGACAACGCGGACGAGGACGAGGACGAGCAGAATGGTCCAGCGATTCAGCCATATTTGAGACATCCTAGACCGGATACCGAGGTATGGGGTGATTTGCGAGTGGGAAACTGGGCGAGTGTCGGGGTATTTTGAATGATCCAGGGCTTCGTACGGATCGGAGCGTAAAGAAGGCGGCACCGCGGGATACGACGCCTGATCGTCATGTCTCCGTGGGGAGAACATTTTGATTCTATTCATGCTGTCAAATGGCGCGTTCTCGGAGAGGGAATGAAAGTTGTTGTAATGTTGAGAAATTAAAATGGACGTTCAGGTACGACAAGAAGTTGTGACAGTGTAAGAGGCATACGCTTGTGTTCCTGCTATACAGTGAACAACAGGCAGCTCTGCAAGTTGGCCACAGATGGGAAAAGTGAAGAAAGACAACAGAAGAAGCAGAAGAAGAAGAGAAGAGAGTCAAAGAAACCTCTCCGTTCTGAGGCTCCTGGTCAAGAAATAGAAAGAAAAGGGAGGGAGAAGAACAATGAATGGAAGAGACAAGGCATACAAAGGGAATGTGTAGGAGGGAGAAGGCAGAGTGGCAGCGGCTGGAGTAAAGAGATACAGAAAATTTGCAGTCTCACCGGGCGTCTCCACGACGGGAAAAATAAAGTACAGAAACGACGAAACCGCAGATCCCCTAGTTGTGGCTCTGCTTCAACTGGCACGAGATCTATTTGCTCGTGTTGCTTGCTTTAAGCGCCGAGGTTGCGAGTGGACCAGTCAGCGTGCGCCGTGGTGCCAGCGGCAAGGACTTTTCAAACGCAGGCTGGCCAAGCTATTTTTGTGGCAAAGCTGTAGTACCACTGAAAGTCAATGGAAAACTGCTTCAGATGGGCAACTGAGGTTTGTCCTTTTCGAAAGGCGAAACGAAAGAAAGTAAGCTCCTTTGATTGTGTGCGTGCACAATGGAGGCTTGACAAGTCTTCTACTAGACGGTCACCGCCGGATTCAAGTAAATGAATGTGCCACGGCAGCGGGTCAATATGCTTTCTTAAATACCTAGCATTAAACAAGCCTGTAGAGCTCAGCAAGCCGGGAATCAAGCTACACTGCGAAATCTGATTCGATTTACTGTGCAAGGGGGCTTACTCCGGAGCGGCCAAAGGTATGTTGCAGGTGCCCATCGTCCAAGGCTTTCTCGCGAGACCCGTGGGGAAACCTCACTCTTCCTGATTCGATAGATTAACTGCCTGTTTGGGCTGGGAGACAGAGATGCACGCTGACGCCATGACTACTTCTGGAACTTGGAAGGTTGTCACGGTGTGGCGAGCGGGCCGCCTAAGCCATCGTCGACATGACGGCGGCATGTACCTTGAAAACGCATCAGTGCAGGGATGTTTGTGAAGCCAGGCGATTGGTCAGATGTAGCGTTACTTGAAACTTGACTGACAGGCAGGCAGGCAGGCAGGCAGGCAGAGAGTAAAAGTGTTCGACTGTGAATGGAGCCAACGTCGTTGGCGCCGGGCCAGGATTGGATGCTGCCTGATCATGGCGGTGAGCTCCACAGAGACCCTGGTGATTTTTGTCTGAACTCCAGAGATGAATGGCCATTGTGCTCTGTTAATAGTAAGTAGCTATTGATAACCGCTCACCTCAGCCTCAGCCTGTGCAGAACAATACTGGGCTCCGAGTAAAGAATGCCACTATTGAGACTCGAGTCCAAAAGAAAAATTGCAATCTGCAATTCTCTCAGCTACCTACATTGCAGCCCATTCGAGCTGCCAGCCTGCAAAACAGGTTTGTGCTATTTAGGAGTGGCGCAGGCCTGCCAACCGGCTACAGACGACATACGATAGAGCCAGAAGAGCTCTACCGGAACCGAAAAAAGGCCAAACGTCAAACTGCGCTGGCGCTGGCGCACGTGGCGCTCACTCTGCACCAATCCAGCCACCTTTTCCCCTTCTTCGTCAGCAGCAGTGGCAAGTGGCATCTTTGCCACGCTCTTTTGGATTTGTGGTGTGTTTCTGCTTGGCCAGTCGCCAACCTGCTTCCTTGCCCAGGAACTTTCTTCAGCTCGGCACAATTTCATGTATCCATGACAGTACTTTGCCCGGTGCCAGTGCGTGTCAACTACCAACCCCCATGTAGCAAAACCCAATGATTATTTTAACCGTCGAAATCTTGGCATGGACCCCAGAACGTTTAGTCGTCGTGAAGCGCCTCTATATTCCGCATCGAGGCCGCCACAGAGTTCACGCTTACAGATATGAGTGAGTGGTGATGCTTTAATGACAAACCTTGCGAAGCGGACATAATGCCGACCAGCCGGCGTGCTCAAGGCAATGCTGCCTTGCCATCGCCAGACCAAACAAAGAAGCCTGCACTGTAATCGAGTCGTTATACAACCCATCTCTCAGGTCTACCACCCCAGTGAACTGATAATGAGCCCACTAAAACAGCTGTTGACCTTGGCCGTCTTTTATCGATATGCCATGTCAAGATGCTTTGATAAGACGTAATACCCTTGTCTTCATACCTTAGCCCTATAACACTCCTGAGCTGCGGACATGGACGTTGGGGATACGCGCCATCTGCAGGAGAGACGTGCCGTGCCGATTTGATCATCTCAGACAACCGAATCGTCGAGTCAATCAACAACAGTCAGCAACAAGAGCGCTGCCGAGAGATCCTACGTGCCGCGTCAAACCTGACTTCGCCTTGCCTACACACCCCTCTCACTCATGGTGGCCTTGTTCACCGTCTGGCGATTATTCTGTCCAGACTTGTATTGAATCTTTATTCGCGCAACGCCCAACATTCGACAGCAAACATAGAAGAGTACTGCTATTCCAAGTGCCGATCACTAGCTACATCACGGCGAGCATCCCTTGCATCTCACACCTCGACTGCCAAATGACGCGACACCTTCCATCCTCCTCAAATACTCGATACGGACGGACGAGGTGTGCGTAACTCTCGCAGATGCATTCCGGGGGTATGCCTTGTAGCGGTGCCTAACAAGACACAAGATATTGCACAGTCTATCGGATTTCCTCTCTGGGCAAGTAATTCCATAACGGGTCATTACATCAAAGCCAAAGTGGCTGCATTCTGAATGCGTAGTAGTCAAAAAGAAAACCTGAACGCCATTTCCACCACCTCGGCGGCCGAGCTCGTCACCGCCCTTGCAGTTCTCAAATGCTGCCAAAGGTGTTCTCGCCAGAGTAGGTGATATAGAGGAAGCCGTCCTCGTCCTTGTGCTCCTCGTAGATGCTGCTCATGAGAGCTGCCGTGGGAGGAAGTACTTCGTCGACAAAGATGAAGATGGCCTTCTCAGGAGACAGCTTGATGCGCTTGCGGATAACATAGACAAACTGGCCAACGGTGAGATCTGAAGGTACGAGATACTTCTTCTTGTCGATGGTTGCGATGTCGCTCTTTTCAACCTTTTCGCAGATGACCTACGGATAATGATGTTAGCACAAGTGCTCGAGTCGGTGAGGCCTTGACGTTGGCAGCCAGTCGTCTGGTTGTTACCAGATCGCCTAAAGCAGATGAAGCATTGGCAGACACACAAGTAGTTGCCCATGGTTCTTATCATAACCGAACTTGGAAGGAGTCGATACTTACGGGAATGCGATCGGCGTACTTCTGGCGGATGCGCTCGGCTTCGGCCTTGCGCTTCTCGAAAGGGTGCTCATCCTTGAACTTGCTACGCATGTTGGGCAAATATGTAGTACAGAAAAGTGCAAGATACGGTCGGTACGTAATTTTTGTTGAGCGGTGAGATGATGAGAGTAAATTTGGGCACAGGCGCGATGAATGTATGAAGAGTTCAAGTTCTAGGCAGCGGTAAGGCGGCGGACGGATCGAGTGGAGGAGAAGAGGGGCGTGGAGGAACAGTGATGACGCTGGAGTAGTCAGAGGGCGGTGGCAGGAAGGGCGAATAGCGGACGGCCAGGCCAGACCATCAGGCACGAGGACGAATGGCGCGGGGCTATGGCGCTAGCTGCATTTGGCCTGGACAGTGTGAATCACATCCCAGCTTCCCAGCCCAGCTGACGCAGTCACCACGCTGCCTGCGATCAGGCGCATCAAAAAGCGGCGACGGTGCTTGTGCAATTAGTAGCCATTAACTTGCCGGCTGACCAATGACCTCCTCGCCATGTACCAATAGTCACAGGGGAGCTCTACCCAATAGACATTGAGATATTTCGACGGTTCATCGCCGAGCTGCCAATATCCAGCCGCCACAAGGCTTTTTCTGTTCACGTCTTCCCGTGTCGACATGCGCCGAGTTTCCGTCTAACATCAACCGAAAAGGGCGGCTCTCCTAGTGTTTGGTTGCCCGACAGCCAAGTGTGTCCTTTAGACTAATCAACCGCTTTAGCTGTATTGCAAACCAAAACAGCCGTCAGTGGCGTGCTAAGCTTTCCCAAGAGATAAATAGCTTCTCAACAGCGGCCCCATTACAAGAGAAACCTTTGGCGCGTTCCTAAAAAACAAAAAACTGACCCTTAAGTCATGATACCTCAAGGTACAGTGCGAATACGGCTTGCTGACGAGGAGCTCTCCGGTTCGTACGTCTCGAACCGGCCCCACCATACGCGACGGAAGCTGCTGAGTCTGCACCCAGAACCACGCCACTGGTGATAAATCAGTCCACGCTTCATAGCTTTGGATACGGGGTCTTCATTTGTATCACGCCTTAAATTCCAAGGCTTCCCTAGATACGGCGATATTTGGACGTGACGAGACTCTCCCAAGTGTATGGTATGCGCACGCGAGACTTGGAGCTACCAGCCCATCAGTCAACTAACCTATCTGGCAAGTAGCAGCTTCCACGCATCATCACAATGGCGGCACGACGACAAAGTCAGCGTATGCTATTAATGCTGCGCAGCGGCCCTTGGAACTCGTCCAGAAGTCGCTGCGCCAACACTACCAGAATGTTCTCAAGCAACCAGAATCCTACTGCCAAGCGGCCAGCCGCGGCCGGTTGGCTGACGGCTGCTGCAATTGGCTTCGCTGTCCCGCTCGCGTATCAGTTCTACAGTTCGGTATGATGCAATGAAAGCGACGATCTCAGAGCAGTGCGCTGATATGTACCTCGATCAGAATACCCAAGGCAGTGCGAAACTAGACGCCGCGTCGCTCTTCGAGATGGATATGCGAACAAAGCAAGAAGGCCCTATCACTGACAATTCGCCTATGCGACTGCGAATGGAAAAATTTGTGAAAGAACAGCAACAGGAAATCATCAAGGCTATCGAGGAGGTCGATGGCAAGAAGTTCTTCCAAGACAAATGGGACCGAGACCATGGCAACGGTGGCGGCATCACTGCTGTGCTGCAAGATGGCAACGTCTTTGAGAAAGCTGGTGTTGCTGTGAGCATCATCTATGGTAGCCTGCCAAAAGCTGCCATCGAAAGAATGCGCGCAGACCACAAGAACCTTGCCACCGATGTTGATTCCCTGGACTTCTTTGTCGCTGGCCTTAGTCTTGTCTTCCACCCAAAGAACCCCATGGCACCGACTGTGCACCTGAATTATCGCTACTTCGAAACGGCAAACCCCGACGGAACATCTCAGGCGTGGTGGTTTGGAGGCGGCAGCGATCTGACCCCGTCATATCTTTTTGACGAGGATGCTATCCACTTCCACAAGTCGCTCAAGGATGCTTGCGACTCCCACAGCAAGGACTACTACCCTCGCTTCAAAAAATGGTGCGATGAATACTTCTACAACAAACACCGCAAAGAGAGCCGCGGTGTTGGAGGCATCTTTTTCGATGATTTGGACGAGTCGGAGCGGGATCAGGAGAACACATTTGCCTTTGTGCAGGACTGCCTCAAGTCTTTCTTGCCCTCGTACCTCCCCATTCTGGAAAAGCGCAAAGATATGCCCTTTACTGAGAAGGAAAAAGAGTGGCAGCAGATTCGCAGAGGACGCTATGTTGAGTTCAACTTGGTGCACGATCGTGGCACTGCTTTCGGACTTCACACCCCCGGGCCGCGTGTCGAGAGTATTCTAATGAGTTTGCCACGAACTGCTTCATGGGGCTACATGCATATCCCAGAGCCAAATAGCCGAGAGCAGCGTCTGGTTGACGTCCTTCAGAAGGCCAAGGAATGGGTCTAAATCGAAGCCGGGAGGTGTTGGATAGCAAGCACACGCCATAGAACGACGGATGTATTAATATTTTGTAGCATACTACAATTGCCGTATAAAAATATGCACAAATTTGCTTTCTATATTGCAGATATCGTCGTAGACACCTCTCGGTTATGACCCGCGCAAGTGTGCGAAAAAGGTCATGTACTACTAAACGCCTGTCGACCAGTGGAGACGATGCCATCACCAACTTGACCAACGGCACCTACAGTAAGAATTTCGTCATGGGCTGCCGGTGCATTCTCGAGTCAGCCTAAAAATACTTCGAACATCAGGATGATTTATGCATCAACTCTTTGACGAATTCAAGGCATGGGAAGAACGCTGGGCCCGCTCCCATCGCAGCGCGAGCTCCTCACCAAGCTCGTGCACGCGTTGTGCGAAACGGCACATGATGACAGCGACAACGCGATCGCGGCTGCCACCAGAGTACCCGAGCGACACTCGTCGCCGGCCCCGGAGTCATGGGACTCGCCGCAGCGGCAGAAGCTCATCTTGACGCTGCACGTCATATTTCCCGACATGCTGCTCCCGGCGCTGGATCTGCTCGACAGGAATATGGTACGGCGCCTCACGCTGACTACGGCGCCGTCACCGGGCCAAAGTCCTCAACAAGACGCCTCCTCGGTCTCGCCGGGCCAGGCGCGAGGAGAGCCATCGGGTACAGGGCGTCAAGCCTTGTACACCGTGCGGTCCATGGCCTCGACGCTACCGAGACGAGGCGCCCCCGGGAAGGCGGCTGCGACGCGCGTGTACCTGGTGCACCTCGAGGCGTGGAGCTGCTCGTGCGCCGGTTTCGCAGTGGATGCGTACGCCGCCAGCGTGAGGGAGGGGATGGCCGAAACAGCAGCGGGCGGCGGTGACGATGCGGCGGCACAAATGTGGAAATTCGGCGGGCTGAGCTTGACAGGGTTGGATGCCCATGGTGTGGAATCAACGCCTTGCTGCAAACATTTACTGGCGTGCCTTTTAGTGGATAAATGGGAGGAGGTGTTGGCTGGGCATGTAGAGGACAAAGAGTGCACGGTGGAAGAGCTGGCGGGCATCATCGCAGGAATCTAGAAGATTCGCGAGGTATGGCGGCAAGGCAATGATTTGTCCTGTCGACGAGAACAGCACTAGCTTGTGTATTTTGGCATCACCCTAGTCTAGTAGTCTTTTAGAACAAACAAGTTTACATCAAGGCATCTCCATCAGTCGCTCGCGCGGCAAGTTGATATAGCCATGGAATGACTGATCAAGAATACTTGGCAAATTTTTGCCTTAGATTCTTCCAGAAGATCGCCCAGCGAGATTATTTCTTCCTGTCTTTTGGCTCCTTCTCCCTCTCACCTCCTTCCTTGGATTCCGTGATTGAATCGTTTGAGCTGTTGGCTTTCTTCTCGTCCTTGCCGTTGGCGTCTTCCTTTTTGGCATCCTTTTCCTCCTGCTGCTGGCGGTTCTGTATCTTGTTTTCTATCAGATCGTGGAATGCGGTGATGGCGCGGATTAAGCTGCTGAGATAGATTGTCATAAGCTGGTCGTTAGTCTTGACGCTCATGGCGTGGGCAAGTTCACTGCCGCTGGATTTGCCATCAGCCTCCGGGGTCGAGAGGTTGGGCAGCAAATTGAAAACGTCCTGGAGGTTGCCGAGAATGGCATGGTTCACTGGAAGCTGGCCATCAAGCACCTTCTGCAAATAAACACCAATGTCGCGCAGGCGTAAGTGGAGGCCCTGGAGGGACTGGAGCTGATTTGTGATTCGTGTCGACAGCGTACCGACAGCGACGTCACGGATATCTCGTAGTAGATGCTCGACGCCGATTTCCTCTGCCTCCTCGGCTTCAATTATGGACGGAGTGTGGAAAAACGTTCGCGTAGTTGTAGTGCCATCCTTTCCCGAGTTAGCGAAAAGAAGATCGGCCAAAGTTTATCATTCACATCGCCAGCTTACATCTTTGATCTCCTCAACAGCGAAATAAGCATCGGTGGGTACGCCAGACTCCTTTGGCTGAACATCAATAATAACCAGCAACGGGTTCGGTGTGTAGCGCTTGAAGAGCTCGTTGATCTCTAAATCAGATGCGCGCAGCTTAGGGCCGGAGTGGTACCATCCTATCAGCTTCTCTCGTGCGTTAATCTTCTTGAACATGTCGTTCATTGATTCGACATAGTTATGGTCAAGAAACCACACGGATGGGTCCTTCTCATCCTCCTCGAAAGGAACTTGAAATGGGTTGAGTTTAGCTTGCATTGCCATGTAAAGCCCGGTAGTACGTACCTGCAAAGCTGTTTGACACCCTCACATTCTTGCCGTCGTTCTGGCCGAGCAGGACACCAACAACTCTCCTCTTGGTCGCCCTCTTTATATCGGTGCGGATATAGTGATCGACGGCGGAAAGCAGAACAAGGGGCGCAACAGACACATTGCGTGTGACGAGCGAGAGGGTCTCGGCAGTTGTAGTTGGCATTGCGGGTGGTTCGCGCGATGGGCTGAATGCGGGCGATCAGAGCAGATTTGGGGTGGGCTATGGAGCTGTGGACGCAGTCTCCGGAATCGTGAGAAGTTATAGATCACTGAAAAATGCAATTCGGTACCGCTTGCGCTCAAGGTGCAGCCAATTCGTATGCGCCGCTGATTATGACGGGAGTAAGATGCAGACTGGAAGCTCACCCGGTCAGTAAACCGATGTGGCAAGGGTGGTAGGCAGCTAGTGGATACGCATGTCCTCGTTAGTCAACCACCAGCACGCGCCATGCCAACGCCGCTTTAAGACCTGCTAAATGGCAAAGGGGTCACGAATAGACCGTTTACAAGGACTAGAAGGAGAGAGATATAGAAATAAATGATAAAGAAGGGGTCATTAATAATTCACAAGCTCAAAATCAAGTACACTGCAAGCACAGTCAGAGCGACGTCACGTTTTGTCACCCACCTTAATACGCGAAGATGCACGACCAGGCAAAGGCGACGCGTGAAGGCAAAGAGTATTTGATGCACGCGAATATTATGATCTTTAGATCTGCTATTACTAATATTGGATAACCGCAAGTGTTCTGCGCATCGCGCACTGCGGGACAGGTATTTGTGACTGGATAAGTATGCATTGTGGTAAAGGTGCGTAGTCGCCGCTTTAATAGAGCATTCATTGCTAAACTGCTTTGACAGATTATTTGACTTCATCAACGACTTGCCATGATTTCTTGATCAGATCGGCTGCCTTTTCCCCAATACCAAATGCAGGCATCTGCGTATGGCCACCGTGAAGAATCGGCATGATGCTAACGTCGACAACCCTCAGCGACTTCACCCCTTTCACACAGAGATTGTGGTCAACAACGGTACGCTCATCCAACAAGTCACCCATCCGACATGTACCGGCAGCGTGATAGCCTGACAATTACTCAGCGCAGAGCTCGATAATATAGAGTGGTAAGATCACTTACAAGTCGTTGCATTGTTCTTGACATACGGCACCCATTCCTCACGGGAAGAGAATGTATGGTGAGCAGCCTCAGGTGGCCAGGAGCCCTTGACAATGTCTTTGGTTCCCGAGCCTTGTGTGATAATTTCATTTCCAAAGTGGCATGCCTCTGCTAAAACCTCCACATCGAGAGGGTCAGTCAAATACTGGCAGTCGACAATGGGGGCCGACAGTAGGTTTGCATCTTTCAGAGCCACTGTTCCTCGGGACCTGGGGCCAAAAAGCTCTACTATAATGCTGAACGCCGATTTTCCATCAACAGGAAAATCGGAAAATTGCTTTGGGCCGCCATAACATTCGGTTGTGAAGAACTCAATATTAGGCTGCGCCGGTGTCAATCCCATTGGATCGCGGCCTTGTTCTCTCGGGGCCTTGTTCCACAGTTCGGAGTCACTTAAGCGCTCATCAAGGCGAGCAAAAGCAAATGCGCCAAATGGGAATGTCGACAAGAAACCTTTCTTCTCAGCTTTCCATAAAGCGTACGATTTGGCGAGGGCGTCTCTGTGATGGACGAGGTGGTCATTGGTTAAACCGGGCTGGTCGGTTTCATAGAAGATGAAGACGATCTAGTCTTATCTCAGCACTCAGTTCGTTGTGTTCTCGACAAGCAGACTTACAAGATGGTCCATCAAATTCTTTCCAACGCCGGGTAAGTCAACGAGGGTAGTAATCCCGGCTTTCTCAAGCTCGTGCTTGGCGCCGATTCCCGACCGATTCAAGATGTTCGGGCTGCAGTAAGCGCCACCACTTACAATAACCTCCTTTTTAGCGGTGAACTGAATTATCTGCCCATCTCCCGAAAGGGCCTTGACCCCGGTAGCCATAAGTTCTCCATCTGGGCCGCGCTCTAGAATGACCTTTTCAACATGAAAACCTGTCAAGATCGTGATGTTATTTCTGGCGTTCGCATTCGTGACAAAATCAGCCCCTGTTGTTCGTACACCATTCGTTACCGTTCGAGGTACATGTCCGCAACCATGAGGATTTTCTCCGTGCGAAAACATGTCATCGTCGAGCGGGAGACCTTTGGACTCCATCGATTGCAGAACGAGCTTCGAGATGGGAGCCAGATCATGTGGCTCTACACCCAGTTTACCGCTGTATCCGTGAGACGATTGTGATGCCTTGAACCAAGGCTTGCTCACGAACGACTCGGCCTTATACACGTTAGCAAAGCTCCTCGCCAGCCGTAGAAATGGCTTTGATAGCAGTAGGGGAGTCAAAGCCTTACTTTGCGCATGTATGCGAAAAATTCTTCGCCGCTCCAACCTGGCATATGCCAGTCATCGTAGTCTTGCTTAGATCCGCGTATACAAAGCGTACCGTTACAGCCTGAGCAGCCGCCAAGAAGTTTTCCTCTGCTTAGCTTTACTTGTCGATTGTTGATTCCTGTTCCGGGAGTTGTTGTGATATTCCAATCACTCTCTTTGTCAAGAAGTCCCGACCAGCTACAAAACGCGTCAAGTCACGATGCTTGTGTTTGTAATCGGAGTGACTCACCCGCCCACCATGTGGACATTCTCAAGATCTTTATTGTGCGAACCAGCCTCAATGATCAAGACAGTTGTCGTCGGGTCCTCTGCTAAGCCCGCAGCTACTACACAGCCAGCTGTACCCCCTCTGCAATGTATTAGCAGGCTGGCTTTGGCGAGCTAACGCTGGGTTCAATGACATACCCGCAAACGATGAAATCAAAGGAACCGATGTTTTGAGGCTGAAGAACCATGTTTTTCTGACCTGGCGTTTGCTGCCTCCGAAGCTCTCCCTTGTAGTAATCTTCGACGGATATTCTGAAGAACTGGATGCGTACAAACTGAGGGGTGAGGCGACTTGAATAGCCACTATATACAGTTTGGCAACTGTAGCTCAAGCACACGTTTCCGACCCCAATTCCGATCCCAAGTTCCGATTCCGTGCAAAAATGAATGCTGTATGGCAAATGATTCCGCCTAGACTTTAGGATTATAGGATTTTAGTTTTCATGCAGGTCGTACAGACGGCGTACAGTCGCTGCTGTTCAGTCCAACGAGACGTTGCTGCTCTACAGATTGCCAGTGACCATTCTAGCACCCTCCGGCGGCGCTGCACTCATGCGAGTTGTTTGCAATTTACGCCCTGTGGCAGGCATAGTGTATGGTGTTAAAGCCGCAGGTAGCATCACTCAGTTATTCATATTATGAAATGGCTGCAATAAAGACGTGGGGTAAGCACAGTGATTGGCTACAGACAGTGAGTGATTGGCTAGATGCGCCTTTGGATGCCTGAGCTCTGGAGCGGTCACTCACAAGGATAGTAGCCAATCATAAAGACAGAGATTCTTAGGACTTCATTTCTAATCCCATCTATTAGTAAGTTATTATTCCTCCAATTTCCACGGAAAGGTACCATAAGACATTGCATATAACTTATATCTACTTAGATTTCCGCCATTATCATTACGTATCAGTACCGGCTATGCCTTATGGCATCTAAGAAGGGGGTATCGTATTCACAGCAGTCTGGCAGATCAGCTAATATTAGACAACCAGAGTGCCAATATTACACTACCGCACCACAGTGCTTATCAATTATAGCCTAAATAGTACGTCAACAGAAGTCCGCCCGGGCGGTGCAGCCCACTAAGATTATTCCGATAGGGAAGCCGTCAATGATTCCGGAAACACAACAAGTTCTACATCATAATAGCGAACGTCGCTTTCAGTTTCATAAAGCTCGGTTTTTCGCTTCCAGACGGCAGGAAGCTGCTGCTGCGCGCAGGTAGCAAAAATCACTTACTATCGATACACAATAATATGATCTAGTAGTTTAGGCACCATGCTATGAGTTGTTATGTGATTGAATACTTGAAAATTTCGACTTTAGGCTGTCATAGATGAAACAAGCGAGCAAAGGGAGAGTACAGCCGCCGACATACTTTGCTACCCCTTTGCTACCCACTTGGGGGCGGTCAATATGTATGAAAAGCCATAATATTGCCTGGAATTCGCTTGAAGTATCGTCAGGAGAGTATTGTTATTGCAATTGTAATTGTTTCTGAATGTGTGCGTACGAATTGTAGTTTGTTGCTGTTGCTGATGGCCTTGGCGAGATCGAGGGGCGGTGAAACAAAAGACACAAGAAGTGGGTTCATGATGTTGCCTCAGGCGTCGAGCCTGCTGCATTTATTTCAAAAGTATAACTACGGATACTTGAATGTGCTGTATATCTATTTGCCTGTTGTTCGGCGTGGTGCAACAATAATACTGACCGACGTTTTCGGCCATGGCGCTTGGGAGCCGCTTGGGAGCCTGTAACATTGTCCACATCCCCTTAATACGGATGAGAAGAATATCGGTGAGCATTTGATACAGTCCACCTGTGAAAACAGTCCCTCATGTATTGGTATCTCGCTGAACTGTGACAGCATCACGTGTACGGTAAGTCACGTGACAAGCTGTCAACAGCTGCCAATGCTAGTGTACACGCAGAAAAAATGTCTGGAAGATTCGCAGACGGCAGGTACTTAGAAACTTACTAAAATTGCAGGTACGAAAATAACATAAGTTTAGAGCATGCTGCTCTGCGGACTCTACGCTCGCTCGCTGTCGAGAAGGAGATATTACCGTACGGCCGGGATTGCCAGCAGTACCGAGCTGTAACTTGAGTCAAGTACCGAGTACTTGGCTGGTTCCTCGGCTTCAGGCCCGTAAGCCCGATTGCAGCGAGCTTGTCGACTTGTACCTGCCCATCAGCACAAGCAGCGCAGCGAAGCACCCGCACGTGGATGTGTCTTTCTAGTATCCGCTACGTTGCGTTGCGCCAAAAAACTTCGCAGTAAGCCCAGTACAGACACCCACAGGCCAATCAGGGCGCTCGCACCGACGGAGCTTTGCTACCAAAGTAGGTTACCGTAGTGTGCGTGGGTACCAACTAGGTACTACCAGGTAGGTAATAGCCAGACCACTTAATCCCCGTGCGTTTGCCGTGTCGGACCGCACAAGGTTGTGGTTCCAGCGTCACTGCTTTTCTCGATCTCTTCACCTCGCTTCCGTGATTTTTCCTCTCCCGCCTTGTCCGCGACACTCCCAGGCATTGCGCCTTTGTTGCCTTTTTCGTTTTCTCGTGCTTCCGACTAGCTACATATTCGGCTGCCAGCAAGCCTTTGTTCGATTATATCCTCACTTTCCAACAAACCTTCTTAAGCCGCAGTCAAGATGGGTTTCGTTGAGGATGAGCTCAAGCAGCTAAAGGATGTCATTGGCAACCTAGAATCCCGCATCAAGAGCCTCGAACAGCGTGCCACCGGCTCTGCTGCTCCTGTTTCGACTGAGGAGATTCGCATGCTGCTCATCGGACCCCCTGGAGCTGGTCAGTCAAGAGCCCATTGACAGACCGACCCTGGCTGCGACCGCGTAGTTCCATGCTGCGCTGTCGCACTCGGCCAATTGCTAATGTTATTTCGCAATGTAGGCAAGGGAACCCAGGCGCCCAAGATCAAGGAGCGTTTCTCATGCTGCCACTTGGTATGTACAGATTGCGCTCCCGGACCAGTGCACCACAAGGCGTTGACAGCTAACGATTTGCTTCTTGGCCCGCCACAGGCTACTGGCGACATGCTTCGCTCCCAGGTTGCCAAGAAGACCCCTCTAGGACGTGAAGCCAAGAAAATCATGGACCAGGGCGGTCTTGTTTCTGACGACATTGTCATTGGTATGATCAAGGAAGAGTTGGATAACAACAAGGAGTGCCAAGGCGGGTGAGCAAACATACCAAATTCTTCACCAGGTTCTTCCTCTGACTTAGTGACCGCTACAGATTCATTCTGGATGGCTTCCCCCGCACTGTCGCCCAGGCTGAGGGTCTCGATGCCATGCTCAAGGAGCGCAAGCGTGACCTCAAGCACGCCGTCGAGCTTCAAATCGACGATGCCCTCCTTGTGGCCCGTATCACCGGCCGACTGATCCACCCTGCTTCCGGCCGATCCTACCACACCACCTTCAACCCCCCGAAGGAGGCTATGAAAGACGACGTCACTGGCGAGCCGCTTATCCAGCGCAGTGATGACAACGCTGAGGCTCTGAAGAAGCGTCTTGGCTCCTATCACAAGCAGACCACCCCTGTCGTCGACTATTACCGCCAGCACGGCATCTGGCACGGCGTTGACGCCAGCCAGAAGCCTGGCCAAGTGTGGCAGAACATGCTGAACATCCTCGAACGTCGACAGTAGAACCGCCCATCTCGCGGCCAGCGCGCCACTGGGCTCTCTGACGGGGAATGGGAGGTGTAATTGGATAAAAGCGTGTCGGGGCACGCTGAGTACATGTCTTTCGACAGCGGCATGGAACTTGCTGTCTGTGGTCCTAGGGTTATGATAAAAATATGTATCGGTGCCTCGACGTCTAGGTGGACGGCGTTTGGCATCTTCACTGCAGTTAAAGAACAAACTTCTTCACGATTCAACTTGCGACTCTTGTGCGACAAAAGATTGATCTAGTGGTATTTGTTTTCGACTCCGTGAAAATGATATATGTGTAGCTGTCTAACGCTGAAACAGCTTTGCATTGCACACACGACGTGTCGCGGACTAAACACGGCAATTTCCGAAGCGTGAACAAGATATTAGAAAAGTGATGCAGTTGTGAAGTGAAGCAAGGGTCTGGCACATGGATGGGGTGGGCCTGCATTTTTGTGCAAACAAGTACTTATGGGTGGCCAATCCATAAGGGTGATTTCCTTTCCTCCATCTCCTTCTCTGCTCTTATGCGCCAAATCATCCCGAGCAAACCATGTCCATCATACAGTAGGACGAAGAGACGTAGTGTGTGGCGGCGGCCGAAGTCGCGAAACAGACACGGAGCTCAACCTCCTAGATCCTATCTCCGCGGGGAAGCTGAGAATATTAGGTCAGTAGAGGTAGAGCATGTCGCGTTGGCGCAACTGACCATGGACCATCTGCCTCTGCTTGTTCAACCAGCTCTTGGGCGCATCGTGCCGGCGTTGAAGTACGACATGATTACTCTGCAGACGACTGGTAAGGTCGTACCATGCCGTAGCAATAAGTGCGTTCTCGCGCTGCAAATTCTTAATCATTTGCTCCACGGCAGCCTATGGATAAGAGTGGTCAGTTTCCATTACCCATTGCCACGATAGCTTCCAACACGTCTGGTTCCGGCGACATACCTTTTGAGCTGTGGCAAGTTCGCCTCCCTGCAAAACCTTTAATTCTCTTTGCAGATCGATTTTATCTTGCTCGGCTTGTTCGAGTTGCTTTCGAATATGTTAGCTCTCTTCCGAATGCAATTAAATCAATCGCCCTCGAGCAAATGCCACTAATATATTCTTTCCATTCTATGCTTCGCAGAGTATGGTGCAGCGCTCTCTCTCACCATTGACACACAATGCCATTCTAAGGTAGCGAAAAAATACTGGACTTACCTGTTTTCTTTCAATTAGACGATCCCGCAACTTCTCGATCTTCTCTGCTGCTTTCTTGGCTGCTTCCGAAGAGTCCTGGTTTGCAGTACTGAGAGCAGCTGTCTCTTGAAACTCCTTTGCCTCCTCAGCGTCCTTCCGGAATTTGTCTTTCGCGAGCAGAGCGTCGATCAGCTGGGTCTTCTGAGATTCGCGTTCGTTGCTGACGAAAGCAAGTTCCTCCCGCAGACGATCAAGTTCAGCCTTCAAAGACTCAGATATGAGCTTGTCTGTGCTCTTGAGCTCGTCTAGCGCGGAAATGCCATCTTTCTGAACGGCAGAGAGTTCCATCTTCGCCCCCATCAAGGCTCGTTCCTTGTCTGCGAGTTTGGCCTGCAGATCAGCAGTACGCTGTTTCAGCTGCTGAAGCTCGTTTTGGGTTCGAGTATGTTCAGAACGCAATTCAATGAACGCCTTGGAGCTATAGGTACACGAAGATTAGTACATTGTTCAAGACGGGGCGGTAGCCGAAGATTACGGACCTTTCTCCGGTAGAACTCTGCATGAGAGCCTCTATTTGATCTTGAACTATCGTGTGCTTCTCGAACATTTCGTTCAAACTCTGCTGAAGTCTTTCGCGTTGCTTCTTTTCGTCATCTGCTTCCTTTCGTAAAGTAGCGGCGTCTCCAGTAGATCCGATGGTTCTCCGTAGCAGGTCATTCTCCGCTTTGAACCTTGACAATTCAAGGGGGATATTCTTCTGCCCATCATCGCTTGATGCACTGTTCAACTCGTCTTGTAGACTGGAGGAAGCCGGGAGAGCTAAAGTTTCCGCTTGCGAAGCCCCACCTCCGTGCTGCAGTTGGTCCTGCAGGTCTTGGATAAAATGTTCATCGTGGCTACGCTGCGCCTTGAGTCGCAACAGTTCATCCTCGAGCGTTTGCATGTCCTTCAAAAGTTGAGTTTTCTGGCTGCGCTCATCCCATAGATGCTGTTCAGACTGTGTCAACATTCGCGTCAGTTCGTCTTCCGCTTTTCTCGTTCTGTCTCCTTTTTCACGCTCGTCCATCAGCGACCGGAGCTGCTCCTGCAATTCTGCTCGTTCGTACTGAAGATTTTGTACTTCTTTCACAAGATGCTGTTGCGATTCGAGCTTTTGTTTGTAGCGTTCAGCAGCGTTGGCTTTCTTTTCAAGTTCCTCAGCTTTATGCCGCCATTCCGTAGCTTGGTCTCGCAGTTCGTCTGCATGTTGACTTCTTTGGGTGAGCTTCTGAACCTCGGTCTCGAGCTGTGCTCGCGCCCTTTCATGGTCACGAATGCTTTCTTCGTTCTTCGCGATTATCTCCATCTGTTCATGCACCTGATCCTCCAAAAGACGAATGGCCTCGGCATTGTTGGCACCATCTTTCGTGGCTTTCCGTAGCACTTCGAGCTCTCGGTCGTTCCGTTCCTTCTCGTATTTGAGTTCTTCATGGCTCTGCTGCAAATGTTCGAGACGGGTAATATAGTCGGAGAGAGCCTTCTTATTGGTATCAAGCTGCTGTCGCAAGGCCGCATTCTGTTCTTCAACCACAAGATCCATGTCTCTCGCTTCCATTACTGCTTCCATATCTTCGTTAAGCTTGTCTTCATCGCCAGCGTTTGCTGCGTCGACTTGCATTGCGCGGATGATGTTCATGATTTCTGCTTGATTGACTTTGTCGAGGCTGGTCTGAATCAGAGGAACATATTTCTTGTTATCCGGTCCCATGGCTGCGGCAGACACCATAACAGCAAGGAGCTATGTTTTTTGTCTGTCAGCCTGCCATTCTGCCATTCTATTCGTCAAGGACCTATTCGGAGTGGTGACGCACCTGGCTGAGCCCTTGCGGCTCAGGGTTCTCAGCGACAGCATGATAGTCGAACCTTTGAGCCTGACAACCTAGCTCTGGTATTTGCCGCCGGATAAAGCGAAACAGTCCCTTATACACGGCTTGTATATTGCGCTTATTCGTCAGGTATCGGGAAGTGGCGGGATTGGATTCCAGATGAGATGGATCGAACTCGGCATCTAACTCGTGCAAGATATTTGCCAAGATAATACCGTTTGTTAGATCTTCCAAAGAGTCGGCTTTCCGGTCGAGACTAAACACGTGGTTGACCTGAGGATCATTCGGTTAGACTTCGTCATGTCGCAACATGAATCACTGCGCGGTGTGAGGTGGACGGATACTGACGGCTTTTAAGAGCGCGACCTGCGCGCGGTTGCTATACACCGGCATGGTGTTCTGCGTAGGCAATCAAGTAGCTCGTAAGGGGCTGTGATGATATGTGCTTGGTACTAAGGCGCTGCTCGGCTTTCAAAAGAAGCAGGGAAGACGATCGGCAGGGCAGGAAGCTCTCGAACGTGACGACATGACGAATATGTAGAGTCCAGGCGTGAGCTTTCGGAGATTTCCTTTTCTCCCAGAAACTGACACGCACAGTAGTCGTAAAGTGTGCTCAGAGGCTACTGTTGCGGGCTGGGCAGCTGGGCAAGATCCAAGATGAGCGTCCACGCCTCGACCGACTCTTGGGCTACGGAGGGCATTCAACACATCAGACCCACTTTCTACTCCGTACAACAGGCTGGAATCTTGCCAATGACCAACGGCTATGGGCTCCAGCTTTGTGCCACTACGAGACAGCATTTGAGCTGGATCTGTGCTGGGGAACGCCAAGCGTGCTCTGGTATATCTGCACCTGTCTAATAATTTGTTTTGCATATCCGACATGCGCAAAAGCCGGGTGCTTGTGCGCCAAAAATGGTATGCTATAATTTATAAGTGATGACTTGATGGTCAGACTCCACTAGTTCGCCAGAATCGAAGTACAGAGGGAAGACAAGGCTTTAAGTAACGCCATTCTAAAGACATGGATAGTCAGGTTCCCATTAAAATGTTATCGAAAAATCATGTACACGTGCAGAATGAAAGCCTGAACTCAGCCGCTGTTCGCGGTGAGGACCTGGTCCTCTTCCACCCTAATTGAGTGATCACTGCCAAAGGTCTGTACCATTTCGAGTAATTTTTCAGGTGCAATAGCGGAAAACCCCCTACAAATAGCTTGGTTAGCCTCTGATGCAGGTAAGTGGGAATATGAAACGTACTTAATTATCTGGTAATCATGCGTGATTTGGCCGCCTCCATCGATGATCTTCTGTCGTGCCGCGGCGACAACAGAGTCAGGAGTATTCGGGTCGTCAAAAGAGACAATCACAGAAACCTTGCGGTCAACGGCGAGGGCGCCCGGGAGCAGTGCCAAAGCGGCGACAATCTGAGGAAAGAATTTCATCTCGCGAAGCTGTCCGTCGCATGTATAATCCCGACTAATTTGGAATCGTGCCTATCGTCAGAAAGCGGTGTCAGGTAGGCCTTGGCGATGTTGCATGAACTTGGCTAGCTGTAATGATGAAGTGGCGATGACATTACTGCCCGCAGCGATGACATACAGCAGTCACGGTCTGTTGCACTGAGCTTCCTACCATAGTCTAGCCTTGTTCGGCGCGCATCATTCTTTCTCCGCATAGGCAAGAACCACAAGAACCACCACGGCCAAGACCTCCCCCGCACAGCACGACCCTTTTGGGCAGGTCCAAGGTCCCCCAATCATCACACGCAAGAAACTAAGACATTACTAGGTGAATAGCGATGCCAATATTAGGCAGCTGTGGTCGCCCCTGGATTTGAATCATATCCCCATATCTGACTGTAGTATCTGCCTCATGCGCTCAATGACTGATATATTGTGGCGTCCATTTATTCCTCATTGTAATGATTCAGTCGCTCGATTTCACGTTACTTAGCATAGTTCTGTAGCGTTTTCTGCTCTTCCGTTCTGTCCTGAGCAGCGTTGGAGTTTCTTTGATAAAATGTGGCATATGTACTCTGTGAGTGCTGGAAAGGTGAGCAAACGCCATCTGCCCGAATACCTGTTGCGGGACAAGGCCGCCTACTACTCACAGCCACCCCCATCCTAATCCTCGTTCCAAACGTCTTTGCTTTCTTGTTCCACGGCACGCATTGCCACAGCAACTTTTTCCAATGTCGAGACTACGTCAATGACGCCCGCTTTGACGCGCTGGAAGTACTCATCGTTTGCTTCGCGCCGTTTCCTGGCCAACAATATGTCTGCTTCTGTCTCTTCTTCCAACTTGGCTCCCAGTCGTTCCACATCAGCACCCTCGCTGAATGGCCGCGGCGCACCTGAATTCGCATTGCTCTTATGAGCCTCGGCCTCGCTAGCAACTGGCTTAGCGGTGTCCGCAAGCGAACCTTGCGCGCTCCGAAGATCATCACCGACATCTGGGCTCCCTTCTTGACGGGAGACAATCTCTGTCGAGCCATCTGCTTCGCTGCGGGCCCACGCCTGCGCCAGTGCAATTTGGGCTGCCCGTAGCTCTGCCAATTTGATATCATGCGAGCGACCAAACACATGAGTACCCGCAGAGGCAGACAGCTCGACTTCTTCAAGTGTTGCTTGCATCTCCGCCCAAAGGGCATCTGTCCGATCTGCCGTGCGGCCGCTATCCGCCGTCTTCGGCGCACGGCCGGCCCTTTGCTGATCTGGTGCCGTAGCTGGTGCATGCCATATCGAAGCGCTGCTATCATATGACGAGCGCTCTCGCCTGATGCTGGCTGGTCCTGGGATGGCGGAGCCAGGGGCTAGGATCTCAGGCAAAGTTACATGGGATGCTCCTGGAGATGGATGAAGAAACAAAGTCGGAGGTGGATCTCTCTGCTTGCTCTTGGTTCTCAAAAGAGACATATTGGCATTGTTCGCATGCAGCATCGAGTCAATCACCTACCTGATAGCATAGTCCTGGGGCCCAATTGGTGAGAACTGCTTAACCAAGCGGCGAATGGCTCGCAGCAGGGTGGAGTACCAAAGACTACTAGTCCCGATATCGCCATGTTCCCTTCCTTACCTAATCGCGGGTGCAACGAGATTGTCACGTGATGTAGCCCACCAATTCTGAGTGCGTTCCTAGGGCCGAAAACCCTACCATGGATTTCTGGCGGGACTTCGATCCAAACTCTTCGTCAGCTCCGCAGGCAGTCACATCACCATTCGCTACGCGATACTCATCTAATTCGGTACGTGCAATTCGCCTCGAGCACCTCGCAAGACCTCTCAATATTTCGAATACGTCCGACTAACCCTACGAAGCAATCATGGCTGGAGGCAAACCCCGTGGTCTTAACGCCGCTAGAAAGCTGCGAACGAACCGCAAGGACCAGAAATGGGCCGACCTTCACTATAAAAAGCGTGCTCTAGGCACTGCTTTCAAGTCTTCTCCTTTTGGTGGTTCCTCTCACGCCAAGGGCATTGTTCTCGAGAAGGTCGGTGTTGAGGCCAAGCAGCCCAACTCCGCTATTCGAAAGTGCGTTCGTGTTCAGTTGATCAAGAATGGCAAGAAGGTCACAGCTTTCGGTACGTCTACAAAGCACAGCATAACCACAAAAGCCTTCCTTTGCGACTATCAATCTAACGCACATATCTTGTAGTTCCCAACGACGGTTGCTTGAACTTCGTCGACGAAAATGACGAAGTCCTACTAGCTGGTTTCGGTCGCAAGGGCAAGGCGAAGGGTGATATTCCCGGTGTTCGTTTCAAGGTCGTCAAGGTTTCCGGTGTCGGTCTGCTCGCCTTGTGGAAAGAGAAGAAGGAGAAGCCCCGTTCCTAAATCCGGAGCGCAGTGGAAGAAAAATTTGTCCTATTTCGGCATGAGGAGTCCTATCGGCGTGCTTACATTGGCATTTAAGGTTGGGAAATGTATCACAGGAGACTATTGGAATTAGACACAAAGTCTTCAGAACATGAACTATGAATGTTTCATATACAACTGCCGTGCGACCCAGCCCTCGAGCTTCTGAGGTTATTATTATACTGATATACAATGCTTACGATACAGTTAAACTTGCGTCGGCTTGACTTTCTTTGGCGTCGAATTGCGCAGACGAATGATGTAGTCAGCAGCTAGACCTGTGCTGATGACACCGCCAGTTATCCAACAGCCATTAACAAACCACCACCAGCAATTCTGAACACTTTTCAGATTGACACGTTTGATCATGATACCCAGAGCAACAGCTGCGCCGCCACAGCTACCGACGAAAAATGCAGGTCCAGCTCCTGCGACAACTCCTGCAGTAGTGAGAAGCGCAATTTGAGCTGCAGCAAGCCCCGTCAGGACTTTTTTCGTATCGGCATCATGCTTTAGCGCAATACTCTTGATTCCAGCTTTAGCATCGTCCTTGATATCCATATGCGCATATATCATGTCGTAGAGAACGGTCCAGGCAATGTTGGACGTATACAGGCAGGCAGCGGCAGTCAAAGCGGCGCCGTTTGATAACAAGTCGATACCAAGGGCTGGAAATCCCATTATGGCGCCCCACGAGAATGTCAAACCCAGTACAAATTGAGGATAATAAGTGACTCTCTTCGCTAAAGGATAGCTGGCGACAAACAGCAGGCTGGGAATGCCGTAGTAGAGGCACGGAATTGGAAATTGAACCAAAATGCCGAGTCCAGCCAGTAACTGAAAACCAGTGAATACCAGGCCGTTGAAGGGCGTTACTGCCTTCCGTGCAATTGGCCGTAAACGTGTTCGTGTAACATGCGGGTCAAGATTTCGATCCCAAAGGTCATTAATGGTACACCCGGCGCCGCGCATTATTAAAGCTCCAGAGAAGAAAAGTATCGACGTTCCAACGACAGATGCAATTGATGCCATGGGTTCCGCCATAGGCGCCGCCAGAAGAGTCGAGAAGAGGCAAGGGAAAAAAAGGTAATAAGTTCCTGTGGGCTTATCGATTCGTATAAGCTCTGCATAAGGAACCCATTTCGCAGGGAGCTTGGAAAGTATGCCGGTCTTTGGCGCTTGATATGCCGGCTGTTTTCGCTGAGCTGGACACGATGACTCGGTCACGGCCTGTAGGCGAAGATCATCCGAGTGAAACAGGACACTTTGACAAAGAATTGGTTGTGTCTGTGTCTTCCGAGTATCACGGCAGCGCAGAGAAGAATTCGTCTTCACTAAACGAGACGTACTTAGCCCCCGAGCGAGGTTGCCCTTCAGGCCTCGCTGTAGCAAGTGGAGGGTCATCTGAAGACGAATGTAAGAAAGGGCAGCCTAGCGGAAAGCTCGAGACTGGGAACAGACCTCCAGGTTCTGCGCAGCGGGCCAATGATACAGATGTCGTCGCAATTGTGCACCCGCTTACGGCTCTAAGTCAATGGTTGCGCGAGGTCCCGTTCTAGCTCTCAGAGTGGAATTTTCTTTGGTAGTGCTGCGCCCTTGTGCCCAATCAGCCCCAGGTACTGTCACGTGAGAGCGCGACTGAGCCTGTTGCCCGCGCCCCCCGGTTCTTACTGTTGTTCATTTCAGTTGCGCCGTCTGCATTTTCATCATAACAAAAGACAGGTTCTCAAAGCAGTTCAAATCTCCGTGAAGTCCTTTTTTGCCGCGCCGACATTTCTCTTATCACCCGAAAACAAGATCATGCACCACAGAATATATTCCTTGCGCGGACACGGCATCTGGTGATAGATTAGCTCCACTCTGTACAGACAAGATGCCAGCAGCGTCGCACCCTCAGGCGAAGTTTGATCCTATATCGCCGGATCTTGACCTGCATTCTTTGGTTGATGAGGTTCCCAACTTGAAATGGGCACAGCGAGTGTCAAGAAACCAGCTGCGCAACTTGGGGGCCCAGGAATTTGAGAAACTTGTTCTTATGCACGTCATAATTGGAGGCAAACCGCTTGTCATCGAAGGTTTCGATGCTGTTCTACCAAAGTGGCTCTTCAGCCCTGACTGGCTGGGGAAAAAATATGACAAAAAGGGTACGATGCAAAGTGATGCTTTTTTCCTTGATAACCACCTGACTAATACCAAATCAGAAGAACGAGTTCGCGATATCGTGTCGCAAAGTGATGTTCCTATGACGACGGGTCATTATCTGCGGTCTCTGAAGCAGCTGACCAATCAATGGACCTCTACCAACTTTCGCGACGAGAGGCGACAGCGCCTCTACCTTAAAGACATTGACTGCCCACCAGAATGGCACGACGCTCTTCAGAAAATCCTTAACCCGGTTCTTTTTTATCTCAATAGCACTCTCACTCGCACTGGCGCAAAATCGCAAGTTGAAGATGAGCCATGGGAACCTGGAACAGACGCCGCCTCAGCAGGAGATCTCATGTCCAGCTTACCTCGGGAGATGCGCGCAGAAAATTTGATGTGCTACATTGGCCACGAAGGCACTTACACACCAGCGCACCGTGAGATGTGTGCTTCCCTCGGGCAGAACATCATGGTCGAGGCATCAGGTGACGAGCATGGCGAGAAACCGGGCAGCTCGATATGGTTTATGACGGAAAGCAAAGACAGAGCGGTCGTCCGCGAGTACTTTCTGTCTATGCTCGGTCATGACATTGAGATTGAGAAGCATTTCGCACAAGTCAATGCCTGGAAGAAGGCCCCGTTCGATGTCTATGTTGTGGAACAGCGCGTTGGCGATCTCATTCTGATTCCTCCTCTGGCTGCTCATCAAGTATGGAACAGAGGCACAAGAACCATGAAGGTTGCATGGAATCGAACCACCGTCGAGACGCTTGAGCTGGCTTTGCAAGAAGCACTTCCTAAAGCACGGCTGGTATGTCGAGACGAGCAGTACAAAAACAAAGCCATGGTTTACTACACGCTGCAAATTTATTACCAGCGTCTGCAATTGCTCGAGGACCATACTGCAAAGACTCAGCTCGGGTTCATAGACCTGGGTCGAGATGCCATGCGAAATTTGGTCCGCGCCAGGCAATTGGCAGCAGACTTCAAGAAGCTCTTCATTCTCTTCACGCAGATACTTATCGATGAAGTGTTTGCATCCAAGGAGAAGGACGTCGAATTCGTCCCCTTTGATTCCTGTATCACATGCTCATATTGTCGCTCGAATATCTTCAATCGTTTCCTAACCTGTAGGCATTGTGTTCGCACCCTCGTCAACGGCGATGAAGATACGTACGATATTTGCATGGAGTGCTACGCCATGGGCCGGTCCTGCGTCTGTCTCTCGGGTCTGCAATGGTGTGAGCAGTGGTCTTGGAGTGAGCTCGTCAACAACCACGAGATTTGGCGGAAAATGGTTATTTCTAATGATGGCTTCATCGATGCCAATATTTCCCCGCAGCCACTCGAAGTTGCCAAGCAATTGAGTGGCAAGAGATCAGTTGCTCAAATTTGCCAAGAGGAATTGCGACGACGGCCCTGGAAGGATATCACCCGATCCGAGAAGGAACCGACTCCAATCGACACTGACGAAGGCGAGGATGGAGAGCAATCCAAAGCAAAGAAGAACCGAAGGAAGAAAAACAAAAAGGGCGATGTACGGCGCTGTCACGTGTGCTGTCGCAAAGAGTTCA
This sequence comes from Beauveria brongniartii, assembly GCA_030782485.1. Lineage (NCBI taxonomy): Eukaryota > Fungi > Ascomycota > Sordariomycetes > Hypocreales > Cordycipitaceae > Beauveria > Beauveria brongniartii. The sequence continues at coordinate 47,567 of JARJPP010000405.1, forward strand.
GCTATCGCATGCAGATGTGCTCGAATCCCGATTGTGTCGAAGGGTACTGCTTTGGTGTCCTTTATAGAGCATTCGACATGATGCCGCAGGAAGTCCTGCAGGACGAACATTGGATGTGTCCAAAGTGTTTAGGAATATGCAATTGCGGCCACTGTCGCCGCTCGGGAAACACCAAGCCATATACACCAAAAAATACTTCGCTGGGTCACGACACAAGGTCCGTGGCAGATGACCGAAGTGTCGAAGCTCTTGTTGATTTTCGATTACACAACTTGGCCTGGCTGAAGGCCGCAGGCGAAGAAAGTCGCGGCAGAGATACTAGGCGCATGCAGAAGCTGCGAGAACAAGCGGACACTGCTAAGGCGGAGGATTTGTCTAACGAGCACCCCGAACACGACAACGCAACCCTGGCCGGTAAAGATTCTGCTCAGGCATTATCCCAACACGATGGGCTTTCGGGGTTGCTAGATGGTGGTGGTTCTCACCAGCATGGAAACGAAACCGCGAGATCCTCATTCACGCAACGCGACGACATTCGACATGGAGCTGAGTCATCATCGCTATCGGCCCCTTGGCTCAACGGAGACCAAGCTTCAAATGGGCTGAATGGAGACTATTTGTCTTATCCTGATCCTCCGGTCTTCGCAGCCCAAAGGATTGGTATGGGTTACTACGAACAAGACGACACCCCAGATAAAATTCTCTTTGACCCATATCAAGCCCCAACCGCTGAAGATCTGAGAGAAGATGAATCAGACATACCAGAATTCGTCAAGAAATCGATTCGCAGCGCAAAGAGGAAGGCGAAGAAGGACAATGAAGACCCGGACTTCATAATAAAGAGCCATCACCGGAAAAGGCCACGGTCTCAACGAGACCCCGACTTTCTCGACAGCATGGACCCTGCCTTGTTCAATGAAGCTCCTGCTACTTCTGGGCCGGAAATATCGCAAGAAGGTGGAGGTCCAGATGCGGAAGATATTACCTCTGCGCACAAGGGCGATGCAGAGGTCAAAGTAAATGAGCCCCTGCTTAGGCATGCAAAGCCCAAGGCATCCTATGTTGAAGTGGAAGATGTAGATATTGAAGGGCTAAACGACAATGAGCAAGCCAACACGCCGCCAGCTCGCGAAGCAGGCAAGGCAACACCCGAGCCAGTAAACGAGCGTGCCCCTGAGCCAGCAGTTGACGAAGTTCTTGAGCTAGCAGTTGATGATGAAGTTCTGGAGCCAAAGGAGTTGGAGGCCCAGGTGCACCCCCCACCTTTCAGTGGCGTTTCCGCAAAACCAAAGCGGCGTGGGCGACCACCAGCACATCTGAAGCGGCCCTCTGCGGCAAGTCGTGAAGTGCAATCTACTCCGGAGGAGAACGCAGAAGAGACAACGCCCAGCAACGATGCACAGCGACGCGGCCCGGGTCGGCCCAGAAAGTCCGTATCCAACACGGGCGCTTCGAAACAACTGAGAAACCAAGATGACGAGCGGGCACTGAGAGGCAACAAGCCACGCAGAGGTCGACCTCCTGCCTCTGAGGACCCCAAATCACAAAGTACGAAGCGGGCTGCCGCTGCAAGTCAACAATTCATGTCTTTAAAGGAGCGTATGGCACTCCGTGGGAAGGCAGTCAAGATTGCAAAGCGAGGTCAAGGATCTTCACCCGCACTCAGCGCATCGCAGCCGGATCCCGTACCGAAAGCGACAGGCGTGACTGTGCAGCTGCCTAGCTTCACTCCAGTAAATAGGCCGTCAATCTCCAATCAGGCCTCGCAGCGTAAGGATGCAAATGTCAGCAGTGCTACTATGCGAAAGCGCGGAATCTCTGTCGATACGCCAGAAACAGGCGGTTCGGGAAGCGACTCGGGCTCCAGTGATGATGATGATATTCCTGCGGAAATCGATGGCACACAACGTGTGCCGAGGTCGACTTTTGTGGCGATTAGAGGGCGCGGGCGGCCCAGAGGACGGCCGAGCATGCGCTCCGGTGGGCGAGGACGCGGTTGAGAGCAACAAGCAGAAAAGGGGAACTTGAAACTTATCATTCACATCACTGTTCAATGATACATTCTCACAGCGCCGCCGCCCGACTTCAGTATATCGTCACCAGCTGGATAAAATGAGCCATAGGTGATGACTTTACAGAAATGATGCCCAATTCATAGGCTTGTAGAAAGCAGTCATGTCGGCGATAGTCCAGTTTTCATTAATTCCGCTGCCATGATATTTTCCATTCTCTTGGCGTACAGGTGGCTTGTAGTGGCGCACAAGTGTCAGCGAGCCGCATCAACTGTGCCGCCCACGTGCGACGATAACCTTGTTAGTTGACCAGTCTGCACCAATGTCGCGCCAACCGCCCGCTAGGAGTCAACGTAACTAAAACACGTGGTATCGATTAACACTCGACGGACCTGAATTCTCGCATGTTGTTATTACGTTGGTGCTTCGCATCACTTCTCACCAAGTAGCCCAGTGTCATTGGGCGTACAGCAGTACCTTGCATCGTGCGGGCATCGATACAGAATAGCCACTGTATCTCGACAAAACAGAACTCACAGGAAAGCATCGTTTCCTCATGGCTCCATCACTCGGCTCTTCTGTCGCTGTAGCCTTTAGCTATGTTCTGGGCTGCGGCATGCCGCTTCGCAGTGTATGGGCAGCAGAAGTCGATAGCAAATGGTATGCTCCTAGGAAGAATCAAGTCAACGATTTAGAGACAGTACCTACCGCAACTGGCGTGTACGGCTTCATATTCAACTCCTCCCAGACCCCAGACAATGATTACGGAGTTTACAATTGGTGTAATATGCCTCATGTTCGCCGCACAGAGTATGTGAGGCCAAGCGCAGAGTACGAGCTGAAATATGTCGAGCTGGTAAGCTGTTCTCAGATCCATGTCTCCTTTGTTCGCCATTTTGACTCTCTCAGATCCATCGCCACCATAAGCGTACGCCGTACTCATCTAATGCATTCCCTGAGGAGTCATACCACTGGAATTGTGATGATTCCATGCTCCATTACTACGGACAGCCGGCCTCTGGTCTGAATGCCGACAGGGTCTACCAGCAGGGTTATATATCTTCCGTCAATCCTTTCGTACCGTCAGGATGGATTGGTACCTGCAAGTTCCCTCAAATCACCGCGGAAGGTCTTGTGGACTCATGGCAGCATGGAGCTGACTTGTACGCTGTTTATCACGATCTTCTTGGATTTCTACCACCCAAAGGCTCTTCCAGTCTTCCGCCATCTGTCAAATACCGCGTTACCAACAATCTCATTACTAGTCAGGTTGTTGGTATGGTCATCAATGCGATGTGGCACATTACTGAGCCTGTACCAATCCTAGTGCAGGCCCAGGGTATCGACAGCTTGGAGCCGCAGTATCAGTGCAAAGCTTCGAACGATTTGTTCAGCACTATCCAATCCAAATCCAACCCAAAGTGGCGTCAGCACTTGGATCTCAGCGCAGATCTCTTTCGTACTCTGGACGACATTTCTGGTGTTCCGCCCTCGGATGGCGACTTCCACAAGTCCTTTGACCACTACTATGACAACTTGTCCGCTCGCCAGTGCCATGCAAAGCCCCTACCGTGCAAACTCCTAGACGGCCGCAATAGCACAGACTGTGTGTCTCAGGAGCTCGCAGATGCAGTCTATCGTTGGGGCAATTGGGAGTACAGTCAGATATACCGTGACAGTTACTCGTCTCTTGACGCAAGCTCTGGATCAATTGGCGTATGGATCGCGGAACTGGCAGCGAACATTCGCGATGTGATCGCAGGTAAGAGTAGCACTATCTATTACCATAATGTTGCCCATGATGGATCTGTGTCCCGTCTTTTGTCTGTTTTGCAGATCGATGAAATGGTCTGGCCTGGGATGGGATCCGAGGTTGTCTTCGAGATTTACCAGAAAAAGCAGCAATCGCCTCCCACGCCGATAGCGACCGCAGTCGCACCTCAATGCAATCACGACAATTGTTTGCGATACATGATACGCCAATCAGCGACCAATTCATCCTACTGTTATCAGCTAGCGACCGCAGCCGTTTCATGGCCGTTACAATGTGGCGGCAGTGAGTCTCGTGTCGCATCGGCTTGTTCATGTCTGGATCGCCCCTCCTCAACTTTACCCTCCTCTCCTACTAGCACAGGTGAAGCTTCTGCAAATTACTACGTGCGCGTGCTTTTTGGAGGGCAGATTATGCGTTCATCTATACCTGCACTCGGATCCATGGATATGATTCCGATTGAACAGCTGCTATCCTATTTTGAAAGCTTGATCGGTCGAAATGCCAGCAAGATCAAGGCCAAATGCAGCGGCAACTAGGACGTGCCTTCGTATAAAGAGCTGCTACATTACCGCGCAGCAGAAGATTACAATAGTTAGCTATCTTGTGAGATCCAATCGACTTATCAAATCAATCAGATATCTTGAGCTTCTGAGCTAATTCTTGCCAGCGATTGAACCGCTGGGGATCCAGCCTCTTTATGCTCGCCACCCAGCCTTCAAGCTCCTTCGATTGCTCCACACCCAATGGCTCGTTACGAAGTTTGTAAGTAAGCAGCGTGTACTCGAGAAGCATTTCGAATATCCACTTGACATCATGATAATCCTCCAGGAGGTCTTTAATGAAGTCAACTTGGCGACTTATCAGTTTGACTCGGTCATCGACGACCATCTCAGGTACGATGGCCAGATTTGCAGGTTGCTCAGCGACATTGAAGATGAGATACTGGTGGTAGTACCACAATGATTGATCTTCTGGGCCAACATTCAAGCCACCATCTACCATGGAAAACTCTAAGGATCAAATTAGCATGCGGCTCTGGAGCTGATACGGTATCCCGTTCACTTATTACTTGCCTTCATCAAGGAATGCTCTACGCAACGAATCATTTGCATTTCGCTCCACAAGAAGCCTCGGTATCAACTGGGCACGGTTGTGCCATGCTGAGAAATTTGATAAGTTGAAATTTACCATTGTTGTCGTGTAAGCGAATTCCGATTCGACCATGCTCTGGCCGTCAAGTCTGCTGGACTCCAAATGAGATACAACGTAACGCCGATACGCCCAGGCATGGTAGTTACGCTGGTCCCGATTCAGCATCTTGCTGACCAGCCCAAGTTCTCCTTGCCAAATCGATTTGACTGACTCAACGGGTAGCAAAAGCGTAGCCTCCTCCAATGTCCACATTCTATAGTTCCATATCCAGTAGCACTTTGGATGGGCGATCAATAGCGGCAGAGTAAATATTAGCTCATCTCCAATAACTTTGGAGGATTGAATAGTTCCTTCTTCACTCCCGCGTTCCTGATTGCGGCCTGGCGCGGTAGTATGTTGGCTTGCGGTAGCTCGGTGTTGATTCAGTTCAGCTTCGCTAAAGTCAGTCGGTTGTAGAGACCGCGACGAATCTATGGGCTCTTTGCTTATTTCAGGGTACTCCAAGGCTCCTGGTTGTGGCGATTTCCGACCCTGCTTCTTTAATAGCCCAGAAATGAGGCAACGTCGCCTCGTGTTCCACACAGTATAATATTCAGGGTTAATGCGCAGAAGCTTCGTGGTCAGCTCCAAGGTCGCTAAATCGAACTGTGATTTCGAAGTCTGATGAGATATACTTGTCAGTCGACTTCTCATTCTCGTGATGCAGGCAGAGGCGAGGAAAATGGTCAGTATCACCTGAGCGCGTAACTGGCTGTCGAGAGCTCTGTATTTATCGATTTTCTCAATGTCTTTCTTCAGCTGGTCGGGACTTCGGTCGCGCTCAGTTCTAGGTACGCCATGCTGTGTGTTGAATGTAAGCAGAAGGTCCACCAAAAATCAGCATGTGTATAACGCATACGCTCGACATGTTTGGCGTATCATTTTGCGGTTGCCAGCGGTCTCAAGTGCAAGAAGAGATAGCTTGTCGAGGAAGAGCTTTGGGGTTCAACCTCATCAGTATTTACCTACCTACAGTGGGTATCAGAAAGTGATGGTAAAAAAAAGAGCTGCTACCCTAAAGTGGAAAAAACTAACTATAACTAACTATAACTAACGAAATAGTTAATTAAAAGGAATTAAAAGTAGTTTAAAAAGCTTTAATTTTAAAATATTAATATTAAATATATATATAATAATATAATTACTTAAGTTTAAGAAAAAGTACTTAAAATTAAATAATAACTTTTATTAATAAAGAAAAAAACTTATTATTAAAACTTATTATAATAAATATATATATATTTATAGTATATAATATTTAATTATAATAAATAAG
>JARJPP010000410.1:0-50036 GCA_030782485.1 Beauveria brongniartii
TTAAAGTCTGTCTTTTTTTTTTTTTTTTTTTTTTTACCAACACCATCCTAATTGCGGCCTTCTTTTGGCTGCACACGCTGCACACACAAAAAAAGCTGGACCGACTAATAAAGGTGAATCAGCGGCCGCAGGCTTGGCCTGCCTGTACTCTTCCCTTTTTCGCTGCAGCGGCTCGCTGAACTAGCTTTTTGCCCATGCACCATGCATCCACGGACCACAAGCTGCGACGACGACGGCTTGCCGCTCCTCCGCCACCAAAAAAAGTCAACAAAAGGTGTTTGAAAGAGTTGTACGGATACTTTTGTCGATAGTTTGCGTAATCCATTCCGTGGCTAGAACCTCGCCTCGCTGAAGCGTGACATGGAAGCGGCAAGTCCTGGCGCCCGTCTCAAGCAAGCCCATCCATGGCCTGACCGAGCGCCCGCCCACCGCCGTCTGCATACGGCTACATACTAAATAAGTTACTGGTCACTGATTATTGCCAGGGTTGATTCGCAATTGTCTTTTTTATTCCTTTACTGGGTCTTTTTGTCTTGCCCGCCTCACCTCTTTGGGTCGCTCGCTCCCCTCGCCATTCGTCCTTGTTAGGTCCTTTTTTTTTGTCTTGTCGGTTTTTTTTTTTTTGGCCTTTAATAAACGATATTTACGGCTTCCTTGGACTCTGGTATCACCAGTCTGGCCAGCTAGCCTCTCACATGTATTTCTATTGTGCAAGTCACCAGCACACGGGCACAGAGACTGCAAGCACAGAGACATACAAAGCACATAGTTACAGCAAAGCCCAAGTTTCGCTGCACACGGGACACCATCGGACAAGTGCTCCCAGCATAACAACATTTACACACCCCAAGTCCCCCAAGTCCCAAACCCAAGTCCTTACGTCCCCAAGTCCCAAACCCAAGTCCGTAAGTCCCCAAGTCCCAAACCCAAGTCCGTAAGTCCCCAAGTCCCAAACGCCCAAGTCCCATACATACATATCCACCTGCATGTCCGCTCCCAGCCTGGCTGCTTTCTCGCTCTCCTCTTTGCTCTTCGCCGTCGTTTCTGACCCCCAACGTCTGGTCCAACAACCTCGGCGGCCTTGTTACATGCCGCACACGCCGCCGCCGCCGCCGTCACCGTAGTTCAGCCTAGATAGAGGCTTATCCGACCCCGTCATTTTATTAGCCTCTGTTGTCATTGACCTCTTTTTTATACACTATTATCAGAGGGCCAGAAAAATTCGCCTCCCGAGGAAAGGCAAAGAAGGATTCCGCCGTCGCTTGCAGCATTATATCAATACGCCCTTGGCCTGTCCCTTGGTCTGTCCCTTGGCCTGTCCCTTGTACCTTGTTGCAGGTGGTCCTCTGTCTTGCTGCTTCTACTCCGTTTCCTTTGCCGACGTTGCCCTTGATCCGTGTTGGGCCTGCACTGGCGTGACTGTGTCATTCAGCACGCCTTGATTCCACATTTGCATCTGGCCATAGTACCGCGGTACCGCGCCCTCTTTTCTTCTTTGCATCTCTCCGACTTACCTTTGTCATCTTGGCCGACCATCCTCAACCCTTTCTCGGTCCGTCTCTCCTTCTACTTTGTCAGTGTCAGCGCTCGTCTATCCGAGCTTGCTTATTACTGCCATCAGCCGCCACCAGCTTCGTCTACGGCCAAACCGCACTTGCCTCTTGCCTGGCTCCCCTCGGTTACGCAGTCCTCGGTCCATTTCCCTACACAACTGAATAACCCACCTGGATTTCCTGCAAACAACCTCTCGAGTCGTTTCGTTTCGCTTCATTCTATCCTCCGACTTAACCTCCAAGTCATCTGTCTTGTTCGTCGCCGTCCAGTCCCTCGCTTGCCCCGCACGCCGCCGACTCCAAGCTACCGCTATCCATCCTCCACGAGTACGAGCCCAAAGAAAAAGCCACGGCCCAAGACCAGTTTACTTTTAGGGTTTCGTCCTTTTCATATTTCTCACTGCCGTCGCACCTTTAGAGCATCTACCATGACTACAGTGAAGTAATTCAGCTTCAGACATTCCTCATACGAGAATTGCTTTGCTTCTCTTGGCTACGGATCGCCACACCTGCTGGTCAGCTGCTCATAGACACCCTCACCTCCAACACTTTACTATCATACTTCCTGTGACGTCGGGGGGCTCCCATACGGCAAATCAAACACGACTAATCAAACAAAAATAAATCGCATTACCGCACCACATCATTATATCAGCATTTTTTTTTTTCAAAAGCACGACGTCAGACGTTTCTCTGACTTGCCTGGAATCCTTGCGACGCTCTGTCTGTCCTGCGCGGTGCAGAAATTCGATACTCGCGCCGTTCCGCTGATACCTTAATTATGAGTCATGGATAATATGGATTTTGCGACCCATGATAATACACCTGGGCCGCCAGCTCCCGCAAACCAGATGCCGCAGTCCTCCGGCGAGTGGGTGGCTCAGCCACCCACCGTGCAACCGCAATGGCCTCATGCCGCTCCCTTTTACCCTCAATACAATCCGACCAGTCCAGCATTCAACCAGACTTACATGGCCGCGCAGCATGGATCCTACCTTGCTACAGGCGCGTCTGGCCCGTCGCGAGCCTCGCTCAACATCAATCAATATCAAATGCCACCCAGCCCGTGGTTTCCTCCTCCGGTTCCGCATCAACTCAATACTTATTCAGCTCACTCGTTTGGATCGACTGCTAGTCCCAGTGGACAACAAATTCAATACGCTCCCAGTGCCTCAAACGTCTTGCCTGCGTTTCCCCAGCCGCAGTTTGGGTTTGCGCAGCAGGCCGCTTCAACAAACATGCAGTCACCACCTTGGCCCGTGAATACACAGGCCAGTCTCGACGTTCGCTTGAATAACCCGTCTGTGAGCTCGGTGCCATATCATTCTCAAGAAGCTCTCGAATCGATGCGTACGCGGCACAACAGCCAACCCAATCAACATACACAGCGGAACATTCAGAGCCGCAGCCGACCACAGCAAACCCACCGGCATTCGCATTCTACCAATAGTAAGTCCGAAACCACTCATAACCATTTTCCACTGCCTTCTTCTTTAGACATGTGCCGTTTAGGATTTCAATCGAGAAAAGAGCGACAAGGACTGAAAATTTCTTACTGACCTCACCCATCATAGCTCTACATCCATCCGTTGCCAATGACAGAACCGCCCCGCCCTCTTCCTTTTCCGAGCGAAGACGTCTCGAGCATACCCGAGGGCGACGGTCAGGCGCTCCTAGATTCACAGTTTCTGAGAGCCGTGGTGATTGGACAAGACAATTTGGTGGCTCGGCTGTGCTCTATCCTGGCCCTCAGCGTCAAGCGACGATGAACCATACCGGTAGCTTGGACGAAGCTGAGACTAGGCGCTTGCAGCTGCTTCGTAGCCCTTCGACAGGTAGGAGCGTGGTGTCGAGAGAGGCACTACAAGGCCTGCTGGAGGTTATAGTGGATGATCTTGCCAATGGCGATAGAAGTAAGTTGATTGTGGGCTCTGTTTCATCAGCCTTTGCTAATTCGTGCAGCCTGCATGATCTGCTACAACGACTACGGAACAGAATCTCCCGAGGGTGTAATTGAGAAACCGCTTCGACTGCCCAAGTGCAAGCATGTGTTTGGCGATCGCTGTATCCTCAAGTGGTTTGAGGATTCGGATAGCTGTCCCTATTGCCGTGATAAATTGCAGTCCGAGCCAAAACTTCCACCGTCATCCACCCGGGCTTTTTTAGACATGATGAGGATCAGGGGCTGGACCGCAGGATCAGAGGTGGCGGAAGAATTTTACCGACGAATCATGGCGGGTGAGGATGTCAGAGCATATGTCAGTGTCGGCCGCTCCATGGCCGAGAGGCGGCCTCCTCCCGAAGATGACAACTACGGCGACGCAACTAGAAGGACCCGACGGCGTCGATCTAGCTCGTCAAGCGTTGAGCCCGAGACTGTGTCGCCAACGCAGAGTCCAGCAAGTGTACGCCGAGCAAGACATCGAGTCACGCCAAACTCGTCGGACCGACCATCGCCAACGCAGACGGGGCCTCGACCAAACTCGTGGATGTTTCTGGCCCCAGCGGTTCCTGAATCGCCAGGTAGCATTGCTCCGAATGCACCCTTGCGGTATCAATCACCAGCTCGTCCTGCTCAGTCGACAGTGGTGCACCAGTCAAATCCAGCGATACCACCATCGGTAGCACATCACAGTGCATATACAAGAAATGTTGGCCCGGCCGCGGGCTCGAGTGCCATGACGAATCCGCTTCACGCAAGCGCAGAGGCATCAAACATGCTCCAAGTGGCTTCTAACGATAATTATGCGGATGAAATGATTGAAGACGTATATTTGAGTGGACAGGATTCGTCTTGAGCCAAGTTGACAAGGTCTTTCCTTGGAGCACAACTATCCAAGATGTCGGATTGGGGTCTATGGGGTGGCGAGGAGCGCAGCGGCAATCGACACTTTTTTCTATACATTGCAGCATTTTTTTCCTTGGCACCGATATCCGGTAGCCGAACAGCGCATACACTTTGAGCATCATGGCGGCGTTTCAGTCTTTTTTTCTTTTCTTTTTTCTTGGGGTTTGGCCGATTTTTTCAGCATACACTCTGTTGCGCCGGGGCCCTTGCTACACTAATTGGCGGATAGACTGTGGCTTTTGTTTTGTCATTTTGATGCTGTGTGCCTGTTGTTGTTTTACGCTCATGTACATGGACATTTTTAGAGCCAGCGTGGCATGGCTGCCTAGATAGCGACAATGTGATGGTAGCAGAGATTTTTGCCATGTGCGCAGTGCGCCACGATTAAAGGCAAAAGAACGTGGTGAAGTCCGCTAGTATACAATTTTATATGCCGCTCAAGTCGCGATGGTGCTTTCTGACGAGTCTTTTTTGGCGGACAGCATTGCATGCTCTTTCTGCACGGCACAAAGCTGGACTTGCACCATGTATATTGATTCTGGGCCGAGCCAACCTTGCTGGGCAGACGTTGACGAGGCAGCCGGTATCATGGCCCCACATGTGCGCAACGCTGGTTGTGGCTGGAACGCTGCTGGTGTTGCTAGCAGCACCAGCAAGTTACCTATACTAGGTATACCGACGCTGCCTGAAACAATCGGAGTGTGTAAACGATAATATCTAGAGTGTGGATAGCAATTCATGCAATGGCGCGTATCTGGCAGCTTTTTGCAGAACACGACTCATTAATAGCTGAAACTACATAGTTTATTATATTTAGATTAATAAGTGCTAATTAATGGCCGCTGGAGGCTGGTTAATTATTGGGCATAAGCTTCGCCAGTGGTGCCACGACAGCTGTGGCGCTATGCCTGAAATGGGATAGAATAGTTGGTGCTGCTATAAAAGTGTTGAACTGCTTCGCAAGCGGTGGTGACCTGGGGCGTCGCAGTGTGGCGAAACGGCTTGCCAAGGCCTCGAGGCGCGATATGTGATAGAATGTCAGATTCTCCCTGGAATGAATCAAGTTGACGATGACCAAGGCAGCACTGCCAATAAACAACCCCTTTTGCATGAAAAGGGTCAGACCGACATTCATCTGGCGGTCTGAACATGAGCGAGGAATCCATTTGAGACCCACTGCTCCTGTCATTGTGCCGATTGTTTAAACGTCAGCTAGGCTAAGCTAGCCTAGAACACGAGTATAGGGACAACAGGACATGTGACGATATAAAACAAATTTTGAAGCGCAAACTACAACAACGCCCATAGGAAGAACCCAGATTGCCAGACAGTCGGAGTTTGCCATCATCATCAGCTCATTTCGGCAGCTCACCCGTTGGAAACTTGCTTTATGCGCGACTAAAGCGGCGTTGCACCTAGAATTACCTTTACCTGCACGGCTCTAGCGTGATCCCCAGCCACCGCACCTTTTCAGCAGAGCGGCTCGGGTCGATGGGGCCCTCCCCCCCCCGCTAGAGGTACCTCCTGTTTACATGTTTCTGCTGGCTTTTCCCATGTACCTGTGGCCAGGCGACCGAGTGGGGGCCTCCAACGTGCTGTGCTTGTTGCAGGCACCATTAGGCTCCATTTTCCGGCCTTGCCCAGATACAGTGAGAGAGACCTTGCAATTGCCAATAAGGCGTCCTGCGCAAGGGCCTCTGTCCACTTCAAATCAAAACATTTCATTTTCCTCTTTCATCCTTTTTTGTTTTCCACATTAATAAAAGCGATCGAGAACTCACGATCTTCCGATTACGAGGCTTTTCTGATATTCCCATGTCCCATTTTAAGTGTGTCCGTCCACGCACTGAATAAGAAGACACTGGTTATACTGCAACAAGATTACACACACCGCGCCTCCCACCATGCCGCGGGAGAGTCGCCGCCAGGGTTATGATGGCTCTGACAGGCGCAAACCTGATCGCGAGCGGGACAGAGACCCGGACCGAGAACGGGATACGGACCGAGACCGAGACCGTCGCCGTGACAGAGACGTTGAAAACACCCATCGACGCAGAGAGAGCGACAGCAACTACCGCACCCGATCCGACTACGCCCCGATGCCCAACCCGCCGTCCTTTACGAACATGCCCTATGCCGCGCCATCCTCACCTCCTCGCCAGTATAGCGGCCCTTATAACGTCAATACCCAAGGAAACCAGAGACGACGGGCTCCTTCGAATTCTAGCTATAGCAGCTCCAGCTCGTCTTCGGTCCTTGACATCTCCAGACACTACCCACAAAGCCGTTACGGTGGCTTCCTAGGTACTTTTTTCAAGGCGCCCTCGGAGCGCCGCCGCCGCAATTCAGCTCGACGGGCTGCCCGCTCATCCAAGCGCCGCACCTCTTTCTACTTTGGCGGCACCGGCAACTCGTCGTCGTCGTCTGTCAATTCCGATCTCGCCTACGGATACGGATTCATACCCAAGCTGCACCGCCACCGCCGCCGCAGCTCTGGCGGCAGCAATAGCTTTCGATATGGCGGCGCACCCGCCGCTACGGGCGGCGGCAGCGGGTCGCGCTCTGCCAGGACAAGGGACGGCGGTGACGTGCCTGATGCTCCTCCACGCAGACCGGACGGCCCTACTACGCGCGGCAAGACGGACGAAGAAATTCTCGACATTGGCCGCCAGCTGTCCGACCTGGCGCGCAAACAAAACAAGCACGATTCAAAGGCTGCGGGCTACGTCAAGCCCACGATGCTGGCTGCAGCAGCCGCAGCCGGGCTTGGCAAGTACCGCAAAAGTCGCAACGAGCCTCGTTCCCGCGGAGTTGGCAGCTCACGCGTCCATGGAGAATCGTCGAGTGACGAATCTGATTGGGAGGATGCTTCAGATGATGAGAGCGACGGCGCAGACTCTGTGCTTGCGTATGGATCTGTCGTTTCCTCTGCCATGCGGCCCACCGCGGCTGGTAGGTCTAGCCACGGTGTTGGAACCTATGCCAGCGGCGCTGGAGCGGCTGCGGCTGCGGCTCTGGCAGATCCTCACAGACGCAACTCTGTTGTCGACCCTCGCTTGTTTGGCCCCGTCAATTCGCTGCGCGGCATGGTCAACACACCGTGTGGATTTGGCCAGGACCCGCATCCCCCATCCGTCACATACCAAACGCCGGCGGACGCCCGTCGAAATGGCGCCGAGTCTTCAGACAGACGTCCCATGCGGGAAGTCTACCCTGTTCCTACGTCGGACCCTAGCAGATTTGATGCCGATGCCATCATAGTACAAGAGCTGCCTCACCATTCTCATACGTCTACCGTGCCCCTCGAGCAACCTGTTCCGAAGCTGCCTGTTTCTTCCAAAGTATACGAGGCGGAGAAACTGGAAGACTCTAGCCGTCGCGAGTCACGCCATGGCAAAGACCGTGACAGTCATGGCTTCAATGGCAGTACTGCTGCTGGGTTCGTGGCGGCTGCCATTGGTGCTACTGGTGTCGCTGCTCTGGCCTCTGACCGCAAGGAGGACAAAAAGGAGAAGAAGGCACTGCGCGAACGCGAACGCGAACGCGAACGGGAGCGCGACAAGGAGCGTGAACGAGAGGATCGCGACCGCGAAAGAGAGCGGGAGCGAGAACGAGCACGTGAGAAGGACCGTAACCGCGACAAAGAACGAGAACAAGAACGTGAGCGCGACAAGGATCGAAGAGATCGTGATCGCGAGCTCAAACGACGAGACAAGGATTCTGACAAGGAGGGTAAAAAGTCAAAGCGTGATTCGTATTCCTCCTCAAAGTATGACGACAAAGACCACAAGCGCCACTCTAGACACGCCGACGAAGATACACCTCGAAAGCGTCGCGAAACGGAAGCTGACCACTACGCTGACTCGCCGTCGTCGCGCAAGGACCGCAGCAAGCGTGAATTTGATGAGCCCCGCAGCGAACTCTCTCGCTCGTCCAAGCGAGATAGCAAGTCATATTCTAGCCGCGACGATCGCAAGGAGGACAAGGGCAAGTCTGTCGACAGATATGACTTCAGCTATAACCAAGGAATCCCCAGCTCCAAAGTCAACCCGTTCCTTTATCAAGTTTCCGACGGTGCCTTCTCTACCACCAACCTGCCATCCTCCGAAGAGCCTGCGGATCGCCCACTGACACCCAACATCGTCACGATTGACCGCGAGCCGAACTTCGACGACTACGAGCCGTACCTGCCCCTAGAACCTTCCGAGTCGAGACTGAGCCGAAAAGATTCATTCGAAATCCAGGAGCGGCCCCAAGACTCTCAAGGCCATCCCAAGCACTACGACAATGGTATTCATGTCTACGAAGAGGGTGAGCATGAAGCACGCAGCATCTATGACCAGGCGAAACACGCTACCATCCCTGTAGCTGCAGCTGCTGTTGCTTCCGCTATTGCCGTGGAAACGGAACGCTCTCGCGAACGTCGTCGAGGCCAGTATGATGAGGAAGGCTCTCGAGACCGCGGATCCTGGCGCAGAGACACTGTCCAGGAAGAAGCCGACAAATACTACAGGGAGTCCGTGATTGCTCGCAAGATTGAGGAGGAACAGATACGCAGCCGGACACCCGAGAATGATACTAGCCGGCAGGTCAGAATCGTCACCCCTCCTGAGATGCACGAGCAGCATAAGAACGTCGGCCCTTACGATGCGCCCAACGCCGATGTACGAATTGACAATCAGCTCTTTCCCAAGGAAGCTAATAAGTTTGACAAAAAGAATGGTAAGCGCAAGTCCAACTTTAAGTCGCGCGACCCATCCTGTGAACGAGACCGACCTGTCCTGAACCTCGTCTTTCCTACTCCGATCCCTAGTAGGGAGCCGACACCCAAAGTCGAGAGACAAACGACTCGGGATCAGCGTGAGACACGAACTAGATCTGACCCATCCGCAGAAGTTGCCATTGGACCCAAAGGAGATGTCATCAAGATTGAGCCGTCAAACAAATCCGTCTCCTGGGGCGAGAATTCTACTAAGAGCTTTGAGGTAGAGAGTGCTGATGGCAGGAGCGATGCAGAGAAAGAAAAGGTTGTTGAACCGGAGGACAAACCGAGAGTCCGATTGACCAGGGCCAGCCCGTGGGGTATGGTGGCGGCCGCCGTTGCCGGTAGCAGCAGTGAGCCCTCAGGTAAACCCGACACAGTTTCCGAGCGCAAGTACGACACGGAGGACTACAGCTCCAAAACTCCTGATATCCAGGAGATCAGCCAAACACGCCCTGAGCAGGTCTACAATGTCGACAGGCGTGACCAACCTCCGGTTCCTGGGCCTAAACCAACCAGCCCCCCTAGGAGTACATTGCCCGGATCATTCGCTGACGATGTCGAATTTGCGGCAACTCTCGCTGCTGGACTCAAAGATACCGGCTTCGATTCCAATATTGTCGTCGATGATCCTACCTACCGACGGCGTGACTCGCCGCCTGGAACGAAGGAGGCGAATGGCGACGAATGGAATCACAAGTCCATGTCCGACATTGTCATGGACATTGCTAACAAGAAGGACTCCAGTCGTTCCGTAGTATCAGAACCTGCCGGCATTACTCGCGACAGACCGGTCAACGACCACAGCAATGGAGGAGACGAGTGGGAAGCGCCCAAGAAGCTGAGTAAGAAAGACAAGAAGAAGCTTGATAAGCTCAAGCACCAGTCACTAGACTCTTTCGAACCCATTGACCCCACAGAGACGATCAATCCTGATTTTGCTGGAACACCGGCCTTTGAAGATGCCGTCGAGGACTTGTCTAAGCTTTCCAAGAAGGAGCAGAAGCGACGTGAGAAGCAAACTAAAGCTTTATCCCTTCTTGAAGGCGGTGGCCGCGATGCCGAGCCGGCGCCCGAGCCTGAGCTCGAGTCCGAACCTGTCAAGTATTCTCACCCGACCGAAGGTACCGTCGACAACTCTTGGGAAGATTCATCGAGCAAGAAAAAGAAGAAGAAGGATCGAAAGAGTCAAGAGATGGCTCCCGAGGAAAGCATCACAGTTTCTACCGATGCCTTTGACGATTTGCAATCCCTACGAAAGTCAGACAAGGACGATACTGTATCCACTGCTATCGAGGAATGGGACACCCCATCCAAGTCGAAGCGCAAGTCCAAGTCGGATCGCGATGAAACCACGCGCTCTGTCGCCGAGTCAGAGTTGTCCACTTCGAGCAAGAAGAGCAGCAAGTCCAAGAGACGAAGCGGTACTGAAGGCGACTTTGACGGCTACGGTAGCGACAGGAGTAAGAAGAGCAGCAGATCCAAACATCGCGAGGGTGAGGATGGATACGGCAGCGATGTGAGCAAGAAGAGTAGCAAGTCGAAGCGTCGCAGCGGAGCAGAGGGCGACTTTGACGGCTACGGTAGCGATAGGAGTAAGAAGAGCAGTAGGTCAAAGCATCGTGAGGGTGATGATGGATATGCTAGCGACCGGAGCAAGAAGAGCAGTAGATCCAAGCATCGCGAGGGTGATGATGGATACGGCAGCGATATGAGCAGGAAGAGCAGCAAATCCAAGCATCGCAGCGGCGCAGAAGGTGACTTTGACTACGGCAGTGACATCCCCAGCCGGAGACGCAGTCTCTTTGATGACCGCGATGTCTCGTCTGTTGTGTCTGAGGCTCGTGGCGACGGCCGTCGCCGCGAACGTGAAAAGGACAAAGAGCGCGATCGGGACAGAGACCGAGACGGACGCAGCAGCAAGCGCTCGTCCCGCAATTACGATGACGATGACGACACCCGCTCTGTCGTCTCTGTCGCCTCTGCTCCCGGCGGCATCCGCAAGAGCAAGGAGAGCAAACGCTCCAGCGGCTTGTTTGCAAGTATTTTCAAAAGAGACGACGACAAGAAGGAGAAGGAGTCTTTTTTAGATAATGCCGGCACCCTTGGCGCGGGTGTCGGCTTGGCGGGCGCTGCAGCCATTGTCGCTGCCAGCGTCGCTCGCTCCAATGCCACCGACCGCTCCGGCGAGGCTCCTAAAGACGACGATTCTCATCAGACCTCGCGAGTCGAATCTTACGATTACGATACCTTTGATCCTGAAATTGCTCCACGCGCAATCAAGCCTGCCATTGACCCCCAGTATGGCGATCTTCTACCTCTCCCACCGAGCGAACCCGGTAGCCCGCGATCAGAGCCTAGTGACTTCCCGCCTCTCCCAGACAGCCGCCCAGACACCCCTCCCGAGGAGCACGGCATGAGACGCGACCAGCTCACGCACCGACGCCGACGCAGCACTCAAGAGACGCCTGTCAAGTCGCCCAGCAACACAGCCATTCCCCTTTCTCTTCGTCTGGGACAGCGGCCTCCTTCTAGTCCCAGTGGCACATTCAAGTCTCCTCCCACAAGCTCACCTGCTCAAATAAGCACCGCACCAGACTCGACAGCTAAGCGAGCCTCTCGTGGAACATCCTGGGACAGTAGCAGAGAGTTCAAACCTCTGTACCTTCTCGAGCACTCCCGCCATGGTTCAGCCGAGACCATTGTGAAGCAAGAGGATCTCCCAGCGCTTCCACCTTCCATCTCTGCCTCGGAGATCTCCTTCACCGAGGACAACTCTCTTGCTGATTTTGCTTCTTCTGGCCTTCACATTGATACCCAAGACTTGCCCCATTCCTTCGAACAGCACGATGGCTCACAGGAAACCACCCCCAGGGCCGAGATCAAGCCCCAGTTCCCATCTCATGAGGAACAAGGGCCTGTCATGGATCCCGATGCTGTCGACTCCATGTCTAAAGACCGAAGCTCCTACCTCCTTGACTCAACACCCTCGTCAACCAAGACGAGTGCCACTCTGGAAAGTGAATCGTCACAGAGCGACCCTGGCTCCACCCCCAGCAAGCACCGCAGATCAACCGACATCATGCCCGAGATTGCGGAGGACCTGACGTCTGCTGATGAACGATTCGAGGATGCTCTAGACATGCCATCGGCTGGCTCGCGCCGCTGGTCGGATGATTCGGTAGCCATGCAGGACGCTTCGGAGCCTCATGAGTTGGCACCTGACCCTGAGCTACTGACCAAGGAGGCTCCTGCTCCAGTAGAAGAGTCTGTTGCGGAACCTGATGAGTGGGCTGGGCTCAGCGCCAAGCAAAAGAAGAAATTGAAAAAGGCCAAGAAGGCTCAGTCCTTGAACCTGAGCGAGCCCACCGCTGAGTCTGCTGGTGAGCCCGCTTCTGAACCCGTCTCCGACTCAACTCCCGAGCCTGCTCCCGAGTTAATTTCTGAACCCGCTCCCGACTCGACTTCTGCACCCCTCCCCGAGCCTGTTCCTGTTGATGAGCCTGCCTCTTCCATGTCCGGCCCTGAGGAAGACACCGAAACTACATCCCCTCAAGGTGAAGCTTTTGAAGGGCCCAAAAAATCCAAGAAGGGTAAGAAGAATAAGAAGAAGTCTCAGTCGCGGGAAAATGATGCCCTCGAGGCTGCGTCTATTGTTGCAGGTGCTTCTGCCCTTGGTGCTACTGTACTGGCAACCCAGCCAGCTGATAACACGGAATCTGCTGCGGACCCCCAGCCCGACACCAAGCTTGTGCCTCCAGCGGAAGCTACCGACAATCATTCATCTGTCGCAGAGAAACCTGACACTGAACTCTCATTTTCAACTGAGGCCATTGACAACAATACACGTGTCGCAGATCCCGTGCCCGAGACCGAATTTTCATCCTCAGCCGACACCGCCAAAAATCTTCACACGCAAACTCAACATGATTTTACTGAGGAAAAGGGCCTTCCCACCGAGACTGAGCCTTCTGCGGAAGAGGCAGAACCCCAGGAACTACTCGCAAAGACGAACGACGAGAGCACGGAAAGCCAGCAGCTTGTCATTCAGCCTGAAGTTGACTCAAAACATCTGGAGGACTTAGACTCCAAAGAGCTTTTTGAGCAAGAAACAGCTCCCCCTCTGAAAGAATCTGGAGTCACTCCAGCCGAGGCTGAAACTGCCCCCGGACCGCAGCCCGACAAGACTGAGGACACTTCTGCAAATGCTACAGATGAGTGGTCGACTACTTCTAAAGTTTCCAAGAAAGATAAGAAAAAGAAGAAGAAGTCTCTTGTGCTTGACGATGTCCCTTCTGAGCCCAAGCCAGCAGCAGAAGCTGTTCAAGAAACTCCTATCGCGACAGAAACTCAGGACAACCCCCTTTCTGCTCAAGAGCAAACAACTGATATCACTCCAACCGAAGCTTCCGCCTCTTCTGAATCGCAACTAGAGAAGGCCGATGGTACTTCTGTAGATACTGGTGACTGGTGGACTTCTTCTACTTCTAAGAGCGATAAGAAGAAGAATAAGAACAAGAAAAAGTCCGTAATGCTTGACGATGTTCCTGCTGAGCCCGAACCAGCGCCAGAGGCCACAAGCGAGACCCCGATGGTAGGAGAAGATGAAGAAGGCAAGGCACTTGCCACCGATTTCACTGCTGGTACGACGAATGTTGAGCAAAGCCTTCCTGATATCGCAGCCGACCCACCGACCGAGGCTGCAGATACCAAGACCGTCGATGCAGATGCTGCCTGGCCAGTTTCAACTACTTCTAAGAAAGACAAGAAAAAGAAGAAGAAGAACTCGCTTTCTATTATCGACAATACTATATCTGCCGAAGAGCCGGTCTCCACCACTACCGACGACGAACCCTCAGTGGTCATAGACAGTGGAAAGATTGAGCCTGTCTCTCATAAAATTCCTGAGCAACCCGCCGTTCCTGAGGTGTACAATGAACAAGAAACTGCTATCAACCCTGAAGATGAGTTTGCTGTTGTCCCCCAAGACAAAAAGAAAAAGAAGAAGGGCAAACGCAAATCTGTGCATTTCGAACCCGAGCCTAGCTTTTCACCTGAAGAAGAGGTACCTGCACCTGAGGACCAACCCAAGACTGCTGATGCTCAAGATGACGCTGTGGTCCCAACTCTTTCGACACAGGACACAATTGTGTCAGCGCAAGATACCGTCTTTGATGAAACCCGACAGGATCTTGCCAGTGCCGACACTACGCAGACAGACAGCCAACCTCCTACGGATCTGCGGAACGACACCTTTGAACCCGACAGGAAAGACAAGCAGGATATGAGTCAGGATGTATGGAGTTTGGTCAATGACTCCGCTTCAGATAAGAAGGAGACTATCTCTTCTAAGCAAATCGAACTCGACGATGTAGCCTTGACTGCCGCTACTGCCGAATCTGACAAGAACTTGGACTCTATTGATGTGAACTCCGCTACAGTCACCGCTGTGGATAGGGAGAAGCCCGATCTTACTGATGTCACGCCCGCTGTCGCTGCCAATATGACGGAGGCGGAGTCAGAGGACGAATGGAGCAGACTCATCTCAGGAAACAAGGCGAAGAAGCCCGAAGGCGACACTGTTCTCGCTTCTGGTCTGACGGATGAGCCCGAAACCACGACTGACGTTTCTGGCACAGCGAATGAAGATTCAGGATTCGAACCGAAGAAAGAAACCCTTTCTCCCACAGAGCCGCCTCTGGAGGAATGGCCCGTGACGACTGGAAAGAAAAATAAGAAGGGCAAGAAGAACAAGAAATCAAGTTCCCCCGTCTCCTGGGGCGATTCCGAGGCCCAGCCAGATACTACTGTCGCTACTGAGAAACCCTCTGGGGCTATTCCCGAGCCGGAAAGCCCATCCCAGTTCATTGATGACGAGGCAAGCATGTCGCGTGATTTAACTGCCGCAGAGGCGAACGAGCCTATTGTTGAGGAGCCTGTCGCCGAAGCTCCTGCCGAAACTGCTGCTGCCGATGCCGATTTCCTCATCCCAGCCAAGGTGTCCAAGAAGGACAAGAAGAAGAAAAAGCTGGCAGCTCTGCAGGAGGCCTTTGTTGATACTCCCAAGGATGCTACTGAATTCGAAACCGCGGTACCGTTTGATCAGATGCCCGCCGAGCCGTTAGATGGCGGCGCTGAAATTGCCAAAGAAGAGACCGTAGAGCAGGCTGACTCAGTTGCTCCAACCCTTGAACCAGCTCCTGAGCCGGAGCCAGTTCCCGCGCAGCAGGAAGAGACCAATCAGGATGACGGATCTGACGAATTTGTGGCAAAGCTTTCCAAAAAAGACAAGAAAAAGAAGAAGCAGCAAGCTTCCATGGACGAGCCGAAAGTTGAGCCTGCTGGTCTTGCCCAGCCTAATGAGGCCGTCCAGACAACCGAACCTGCCCTGTCAACTGAGTCTGTCCTTCCAACAACTGAGCCTGTCCTGTCCACCGAGCTTGTTGAGTCAGCCGAGTCTGTCCAACCAACCCCTGTCGAGTCGACTGAATCCATCCACGCAATCGAACCTCAAGCAATCGAGCCTGTTAACTTGACTGATCCTGAGACCCATCAGACTGTTTCTGAGGCTCAGGTTGAAGCTGCTCTGGAAACCTCTGCTGAGCAAAGTTCTCGTGAGTCGGAGCAAACGAACACTGACAAGGAACTGGATGGCTTCTCTGCCAAACTTTCGAAGAAGGACAAGAAGAAGAAGAAGAAGCAAGTTGCTTCCGCTGAGACCGAAGCAGCAACTGCCGAGCCACCGAATCCTGCTCCTAAGCTTGAGCCTCAAGCTGAGATTCTCGAACCTCCCGCGTCATTGGACTTTCAAAGCGGTGACGCAGTTCATCCTCAACAAGAAAATGTGGACGATGATTTTGGTGCATTTGCTACTAAATCTGCCAAGAAAGACAAGCAAAGCAAGGCAGACGAGTCTGTCCAGATTGATGCTCCTCAAGATAACAAATCACTTGTTGAAGACAACCCGCTTATTGAAGATGACCAGCCTGCCGAAGAGCTTGCGCCGGAAACAGCGGCGGCTGTGACTTCAGTCGAACCAAATTCCACACAGGCTGAAGTTGAGCCTATGATCAAGGAGCTCGAGCTCGAGAGTGTCTCGCAATCCGCTACCGCTGTCGAGCCCCAAACCGAGTGGGACTTCACTACGAAAGCTTCCAAAAAGGACAAGAACAAAGCGAAGAAATCTGCGAAGAGGGCTATCTCACTTACACCCGAGGAGACTCTGGTCGAAGAACCCACGACTGAGAAGACTATCGAGCAACCTTCCGAGGCTGTCGTTGCAACTGACTCGGTCGAGGAACCTACAGACTCGACTGAACCCTCTATCCAGACAACGACGCCCGAACTCGAGTCGGAGAAGGAATTGAGTGGCTTGACGAGAAAGTCCTCGAAAAAGGACAAGAAGAAGAAGAAAAAATCTCTCAGTCAAGCTCTCTCAACCTTTACGGATGAAGCTGCTGCGCAGGGTGCAGATGAGAACCCTGCCGAACCAGTTGCAGAAGCTGATGTGTCTAAGCCCGATGAGATGAATTCTGAACCTGTCGCCGAGCCTGCCATTCAGCCTGTCATTGAGCCCGTTTCTGAGTCTGTCGTTGCGCCTGACGTTGAACCTCCTGCTGTAACTATCGCCAAGCTAGCTTCTGAGGCACCACCCGGAGAAGCTGAGACCGAGGACGTGTTGGGCGGTTTGAACATCGATCTCCCCGAGGACAAGAAAAAAGAAGATCGCGAGCAGGAGGCGACGAGTAAGACAATGGAGCTGAAACCCGAAGTTCCCGCAATTGAGACCCCCAAGGCTGAGATTCAGAAAACAGTTCCGGACGCCGACGAGAAAACAGGCGTCAAGGAAGCCGAGCCGGACAATTCGTGGATGGCGGGCCTGTCTAAGAAGGAACAGAAGAGGTTGAAAAAGAAGGGCTTGACCGCTGCTGCCCTTGGAACTGCTGCAGCCGCCGCTGGAGCTAGCATGTTGGTTGCCGAAACTCCAGAAACTGCGAGTGAGCCAGAGCCTCAGCCGCCGCAGGACGTCCAGGATGAATTCAATTCTTCTCCGGCTTCTGGCACGAGTGAAACCGAAGCACGTCAGTTCAACGCAAACAAGATGTCCAAAGCGGATAAGAAGAAGGCCAAGAAACTCGGTCTTATAATGTCCGGGATCGGTGAAACTGTGCCAACAACAGAGGAGGCTGGAGCTCCGGGGTTAACTGCTGAAAAATTAACTCGCGAGCTTCCTTCCTCCGAACAGCCCAAGTCCTCATGGGCTGAGGAAATGACCGATAACGACTGGTCGCTAGCTGCCGAAGTGAAAGAGAGAGACCCCGAAGCTGATACTGTTGTACCTGCTGAAGAGCCAGCTGCAGCAGAGTCAGCTTCCTCGACTTCTGCACCCACGGAAACTGAGAGCCCCACACCAGAGGATGATAAATTGGCCTTGCCGATCAAGAAGGGTAAGAAGGCCAAGAAAGCCAAGCGACAAAGCACTCTGGACGTGGACCTCGAGACTGTTCCCACAGAGCAGCCCGCTGAAGTTACAGCTAACATCGAGCCTGAAACTACCCAAGAAGATCCTGTCTCCGAGCAGACTCGAGAACTGGTGGCCGAATGGCCTGCTCCTGAGACTGCCGCTGCCCAAAGTGACGCGGAAAGCACTCGGAACATGACCCCAATGGAGCCGAGCAAGGCTGATCAGCCTATCTCATTGACCACGCTCGAAGCCGTTGAGGAGGGACTTCGCCCTGAATCTGCCCCCTCCCTCGCGGAGGAAATGATCACCGCGCCAGCTGCTGAATCTAAGGCAGCTGCTCCCGCCGAGGCTGCTGATGATGACTGGGCTGCGCCTACGAGGAAGAAAGGCAAGAAGGGCAAGAAGGGCAGATCCGTCCCCCTTGCTGACTCTGAGAATACGGCAAGCAAGGGCGCCGAGCCTGTACCAGACAGCGCCCAGATCTCAACTCAACCCGAATCTGTACCCGTAGTAGAAGACGAGTGGGCTACAACTGCCAAGAAGGGCAAGGGAAAGAAGGGCAAGAAGATGTCTTTACTAGCTTGGGAAGATTCGGTCGTTGAACCATCAAGCTCAACGATACCAGTGGAGGCTGAGGATGCTCATAAGCCGGTGGTCATTACTGACAACGAGTTTGCCTTTGTTGAAGAACCTGCGGCCATATCTGACGCAGCAGCACAAGAGAAAGATGATTGGGCCGCGCCTGTCAAGAAAAAATCCAAGAAAGACAAAAAGCGCCAATCAACTCAGGAAGGCTACACAGAGGCTGAGGCTTCTACGAAATCGGATGCTACGCGGGACAATGACGCGGCAAAAGATTCTAAACGAGATGATGCGACTACGATTGGCGACGAGAGGCAAGAGAGGCGATTTGAAGAAGCGGTTAGTGTTGGTGAAGTCGAAAGAGACGATTTACCCGTTGTTGAAATGACAAGGTCTGTTGACGATCAGTTCAGCAGCTCTGACAGTAAGATGACGACGAAAGAAGGCCTGGGGGCAGCTGGTGGTGGTAAGAAACCAGCTGGCCGCGACTCCCTCGAGGCAGTGGGTGCGGCCGCAGCGCTCACCGGTGGTGTAGCGGCTTTGGCGCAGATGTATGGAGGAGGGAAGAAGAAGAAGGGCAAGAAATCCAAGATCGTGGACAAGAGACAACCGCAGGGTGATGACCTGTTTGACGACCCTGCGGTATGGGAGGGGCCAGACAAGAAGAACGTTGTGGAAGAGTCGAGAGACGAGACGTTGGATGATGGAGTGGATGAGTTCTGGGGCCCAAGCCGACCAGATCCCGGCCCCAGTGTCGCACCGCATACCCCCGTTAGCACCAGTTTTACCGAGTCTGGCGATGAATGGAAAGAAACTGCCAGACAAGGGGTGCCAGTGGATGATGAGTTTGTTGAGAGTCCTATTCTTGGGCGTGGGGATTCTGTACTACCACGATCCACGCCCACTGGTCTCCTTGGACGTGATACCAAGCCAGCGGAGCCAGCAGGCGGACTACTTGATGAAGCACCTCGCGATACTCGGTCACGACAATTATCCTTGGAGCTGAGTGAGCTACGGTCCTCGCCTACGAGGGCACTTCCTGCGGTCCAGGAGGTTCCCGAGGCTGAAAAGGCGGCCGCCACCGGTGATTTCTGGCCGGTGGAACAAGCCAACCGTGATAGCGGATTCATCCCGGAATCTCCTCCACGACGCAGAAGCCCCGGCTTTGTAGACGAAAAACTTCGAGACAGTGGTGTGGACAGCGGAGATTGGCGAGAGCCGCTACACATGCAGACTCCGGAAGCGCATAACCGAGTCATGGACAGGCGGCTAGGACCTTCGCCCTTGAACACGCCTGTGCTACAAGAGCCGCCTCGAGACAAGACTACGACGCCAGTTGCCGACCCTGACAAGAAGTTGCGCCGGTCGAACAAAGATTACGGTGGGCTCGCGGCGGTGGCAGCTGGATCAGCTGTACTGACTGCGGAAGCTGCGCATCACGGCAAGGGCCACGATAATGATAGACGTGCCGTCTCAGATTCACATGCAGCAATTGGATCTGGACGGGCCGAATCTACGGATAGCGCGGCACGGCGATCTGTATCCAACACAAGTCTGTCCCGCCAACGGACACCAGAGCCACTAAAATTGCGGCCTGAGAGTCCAGGCAGCATACTGGGCCAGCGATCCACAGCCACGCCTACTCCTCCACCTCTGCGGCGGGTCGATAAGCGCATGAGCGGAGACCTCAGAGCTCTTCGTCAACAAAACAACTCCACGCCGCCCGTTGCCAACGAGGCTCGTGTCCGTACAAAGGACATGGCCGATGTATACGTGAGTGCCGCCTGATGCGCGCAGTTGCTTTCTGTCTTTTCCTCTCTCCTCCAATGTAGCTTTGATATTTTTTTTGATTATGGCCTCGCTTGTGTTTCCATCCATCTATTTTTGTCTTGAAGTCATTCCCAGCCACCCGCATTCCATTGCCAGACATGCGACAGCTGCAAGCGCACCCAATACTAACAACTTGACCACAGGATGGATTTGGCGAGGGCCGCCTCGGCTCGCCTCGATCACCTACCAGACCGCATAGCATGCGCCGCCGCCAGAGCATGCAAGTTCTCGAGCTAGAGTCCCGGGTGGACCAGCTCCTTGCAGAGAACCGTCTGCTGACGGAAGCTCGCAATCAAGCTGAACAAAACGCCAACCGAAGCGCCACATCCGTCCTCTCTGAGAGCGACGCCGAAATCGATGCGCTCAAGCGGTCCCTACAATATCTGCAAAACGAAGTCAATCGCCTGA
This sequence comes from Beauveria brongniartii, assembly GCA_030782485.1. Lineage (NCBI taxonomy): Eukaryota > Fungi > Ascomycota > Sordariomycetes > Hypocreales > Cordycipitaceae > Beauveria > Beauveria brongniartii. The sequence continues at coordinate 20,448 of JARJPP010000410.1, forward strand.
CCGAAGTCAACGAAGGCCTTACCAGCGCCAATGCCGAGCTCGCAAACAAGGACAACACCCGTTATGCCGGCTTGGCAGTTCATGGTGATGGCACCCGCAGCCTTGAGGGTCCGGACGGCACCCCTATCAAGACTCTTGAAGAGAAGGATGCCGAGATTGCTAGCCTTCGCGAGCAGCTTGAAGCTGCCAAGGAACAGGTCCGCGAGATGCAGCGCCAAATCCTCGCTTCAAAAGCTGCCGATGCTCAATTTCTCAATATCAGAGACGAAGACTACTTTGACAACCGCTGTCAGCAGCTCTGCTCGCACGTGCAGCAATGGGTCCTGCGCTTCTCGAAATTCTCAGACATGCGTGCCTGCCGCTTGACGAGTGAAATCAATGATGAAAAGACGATTGACCGCCTCGATAATGCCGTCCTAGACGGCTCCGATGTCGACATTTATCTCAACGACCGAGTCAAGCGACGGGACATCTTCATGTCCATGACCATGAGCATGATTTGGGAGTTTGTCTTCACTCGCTACCTGTTTGGCATGGACCGGGAGCAGCGCCAGAAGCTCAAGTCCCTCGAGAAGCTTCTGACGGAAGTCGGCCCTCAAAACGCCGTCCGCCAGTGGCGTGCGGTCACTTTAACACTGCTTGCCAAGCGCGCCAGTTTCCAGGAGCAGCGTGAACTTGATACCGAGGCCGTCGTCCAGGCCATCTTTCAGACGCTCTGCAAGATTCTCCCACCGCCAAGTAATTTGGAGAATCAAATCCAGTCGCAGTTGCGCCGCGTCATGCGCGAGGCTGTCGACCTCTCGATCGCAATGCGGACGCAGCAGGCCGAATACATGATGCTGCCGCCTTTGCAGCCTGAATATGACGCAGACGGCGAGCTCGCGGCGACGGTACAGTTCAACGCATCCATGATGAATGAGCGGAGCCCGCAAAACAAGCAGACCAACGAGGAAATTGAGGCCGACAATTCGATTGTTCGCATCGTCCTGTTTCCTCTGGTGGTTAAGAAGGGTGATGATGCTGGTGTCGGCGACGATGAGATTGTCGTCTGCCCTGCGCAAGTTCTCGTGGCGCGTGAGCACGGCAGGCGCCATGTGACGCCTTCAAGTGACGCTGGCGGGGCCTCGCTCCTTGGTGCCCCCAGCCGTCTCAGCGTGGTGACGGATGCCATGCTCAGCCAGCCAGACTCTCATTATGTCGAGGGTCGCAATTGATCCTCTCCCACTACCTAAGACGGAGACCTGCCTGTCCCCCCTCTCCGCAGCCTGCTCCGAGATTTGTCTCTTCTTCTGTCCCGTTCCTTTACATATCCTGGGGGTTTTTTTTACATACGGTATATCGGTGTTGTGCATACAAAAAATGGTGATGCATGGTTTGGTTTCTTTGGTCTAGAGGGCTTCTACGCCGCAGCAAAATTGTTTCGGATACAAGAGAGAAAATATGCCGGTGTGTTGGCTATATACGACATGGGAAAGAGATGAGTATATGTTCTGGTTATCTGGTTGGCGTGTCCATGTTTGTTTTAATGTTTTGGTTTGATACAAAGCGACGCTTTTTTTTTTTCTGTTTCTGTTTCTGTTCTGGATTACGACCTTTTTTCTTTTCGGTTACTTATTACTTGCAATCTCTCTCTGGAGAGCTCCTTTGCTTTTTCACTTTTCCTGCCTCGATCTTGCAGCAGAGGAAGCTTTGGACGGAAAGATCTTTCCCCTGTGGCTTGAGCGTCGACGGATAAGGTTACTTTGGAGATGACATTTTGTGTATCATGATTCTTATCCATTTACGAACGCCATCTATGAGCTTTTGATTTTAATTTTGTTCTTGAAATAGTAAATTTACCTTGGTTTCTACATCTATATACAATGAGTATTCATTTGATAATCATGTGTGACAGTGTACGCGTGGCACGGGTATCATATAATGGCCTCCCTCCATGTAGCTCTCTTCAAATATGCGCTCGCATGTTTTCACCACTCGGTGTGAATTCAATTGAAGCGATTCAAAAGACTGGGCTTGCGCTCGCGTCTGCTATCCTCTTCTAGCGTGTTGCGGTTATCCAACGCGCCTGCTGCCTCTGCCGAGCGGCTTCTTTCGACCTCCGTCACGGACGCCCGGGCGGAGTTGGCGTGGGGAGTAGCGTTGCGAATCAAATGCCGCCACCCTTCCAGCTGCTTCTGCATCTTGAGCGCGACATCCGGGCCCACCTGATCGTGAACAAGCTTGGTGGCCCACTGCAGGTGCGTTTTGCGACCCGTGTACCCCGCGTCGAGGTCCAGAGTGACAGCATCGACAGTGTTGCGCAAGACAGACGGGGATACCTTGCCGGTAAGGGCCATCTGATAGGCCGCTGCTCGTCGGACGCGCCGTATCCTTTGGCTTCTGCTTAGAGAGGCACGGGAGGAATACATGTCGCTGAGGAAATCAATCAGCTCCATCTTGGACTCGACGGTGCCGCCCTCGGCCTTGATTGCGCGCCAGGCATACGATTCCGCCTTGGGATACGTCATAAATTTCTCAAACTGCTCCTCGCTGCTCCCAGACAGACCTGCACAGAGTAAATGGCTGCCGTGCTTGGTGTCGTTGGCAGCGATGCGGAGTGCTATTGTGACGTCCAGCTTCCCGCAGGTCTCGGCGACGGTGCGAAGCACTTCAGCGCAGCGGTTCTCTGCGTGAGAAAGGATGAGCCCCTCAATGAGGTGCCATGTTTCGCCAATATCTGTCAGAAAGTCGCATAGTGAGGCTATTGCGGCTTCGGGATGTTCAGTTGCCAACAATGTCTTGACAGTGGTTGTCCATCTTTGTGATAGGCCGTCGTGGTAGTTCCAACCGGCGATCTGCTTGTGAGCATCTTTCGAGAGAACTCCATTGCTGTGGAGGCGAGCGACTGCTAGTTGCCAGATTCGGTAACCATTGTGATCCATGCGCCGCCCTGAGCTCTGATTATAAATTTGGGTGAATGACCTAGCAGTCAGACATGCATCGTACGCCTGGATGAGAAGCCAAGCGAACGACCTCTTGATTCTGGTGTCTGCATCGCATCGTGCGTTCTGGATATAGTGGCTCATTTTGGTAGATATTGAAAGTCGCTGACCCTCGCTGAGCTGGGCAAGAGCGGTTCCGATTTTGGCACAGCACCATCGCCAGGCCGGGTTGCGATGATCTCGTGTCGCTTGTGCTTGGACAAATGTCGCAATGTATATGAAGAGTGTGTTGTTGGGTATGCTTGCTTTGGCAGACTCGGGCATGGCGAGCAGTAACTTGTTGAAGCAGCTCACGTCGTGGAATCGGTCGTTGATGGCGGCGACGAACTTGAACATGGCTGTCCACATCTCGTCCGGTACAGCATCTGGTCTGCTTATTTGTGTAGCTTCAAGGGCTCCGGAAATGGATGACCGAATCATTGAAAATATCTTGCCGCTGATTCCCATGTCTGATATGGCCTTGCGGGAGGCCGAATCGAAAGGATCTAATGCCACCAGCATGTCCTCGGTGGATATGTATCCTAGTAAGACGCCCTCTTGTATTGAGACGCAAAAGGCCTGGCAGATATCCTGAGCAGTGGTTGCATCGTTGGAAGCAAGAGAGGAGATGTTGAGCCGCAGGTCCTGGGTCGTCTTGGAGAAGCTTGGGTATTCATCAATGTCTTTCGGAGGAAGGATGAATGGCTTGTCGGCGTCTGACATTTCCAACCACTTGAGGAACTTCCCCCACAAGCTCGGTATTGATACCTGACGTGATCTAATCCGGCGTTCTTCGGGTGCCGTAGGTGCATGCCATTGCCATGTCGCATTCGACAGAACTTCGATGTGCCAAGAGGGCACCGCATGTGGATGAGGGTACATGGCGCTAGTTAATGTTCGCTTCCCGAGTCGTCGTCTGCTTTCTAGTGGCCCACGATGCGACATTATCCGGCGACTTTGAGGCACAGTGCGTTTTGGATGTCGTTCAATCGCGCGGCGAAACATGTCGTCAGTTATCAAGATACGGCGGCTGCCAGTCGCCAGACACAGGGCGTGCCCGCATGGCGCATGGTATTGCGCGACCATTTGACCGGTTTATGTCGAATTCTGACCCATTGCCATGGTTGGCGGACTCTAGTGGCCAAAGTGGTGGCAATGAGATGGTTGCTTGATGCGATGGTCGGCAGAGTTGCAGGATGAGCTATGAAGATGGTTGTGGGGCGTGGGCAGAGTGGGGTCCTGGCGACTGCTGGTGGATAGTTTTTCCGGCCATCGCTCAGCAGCCTGTTTGGGCAAACAAGAACACATCACAGCCAAGTTTCAATCACAATTGCGTTGGAGGAAGAAAAGAATAATTTACCAATTGAAGACACTACAAGCATTTCAGCGCCTCTGGGGTACTTTGGCTCCGCCCTTGTTCTACGCCGATGTTGTGATGATCTGGACATGGAGCTGTGATCTTTCAGCAGTGGGTCTTATCTGAACGGCTGCTATTCCACGCATCACTTCTGAGCTTTCAACACTAACTAATCAAAGATAATTACAAGCCCTTTGAACACCCATCAACAGCACCAACAGTATCAATTATCTCAACAGTGATACTATTATTATTGTTCTATATAAAGAGTATTGATAGCGTATTTTAAAGTCACTGTGGGTGTATAGATAGTTTGTCTCCTTGCTTTGTAAAAGTCCATTCATGTTGGTAGTTTCGATTAGTTATAGAATGGTGGAGCCAAGATCTTAGCCAGTGCTCGAAAGTCCAGAACCTATGCCTCAAACAACAGTCCTTTTTATTCACGCACTACAGAAAACCGTGCATCCCAAGTGAAGTATGTGCTCACACCCTGAGATCATGGCGCATGCGAGGGAAGCTCCAATAGTCGACTTATCATCAACATGTATAAGCCTGCTCCGCCTCGGCCGAAGAAGACAAGCATAACTCGCACACGAACGGGCTGCTTGGGATGCAGAGCACGGCGGGTAAGGGTAGGTTCACACCTTGCAGTAAGCTGATTCGGTCTAACATCCGCTACCAGTGCGATGAAAAAAAGCCCATATGTGGACGCTGTGAGCGACTAGGGGTTGATTGCAAGCAGGACACTGCATTCAAGTTCTGTCAAGTTTACGAGCATGGGGTTACTGAAAAAGGCACCATCAATCATCACACAGCACGTCAAATCACAGAAAGCGAGACGCATCTACTGGCATCATCCGCGACAAATGACTGGCTTCCTTTGGTAGGGCAAGCAGGCCAGATTGAAACATGGACTCCGGCTCCAAGAATACCGAAAAGCGTCATACCACGGGCCAAACCTGCAGAGGTCGTCATGTTTTACTCGACGGAGTGGGATTGGCGATGTCTTGCTTCACTTGCTTCGGTTGTTCGCAAAGGCGACATGCTCTCTGTCAGGTCATCGCCTCTCTTCGTAGACATCATGGCGGCAGTATCCGCGAGTCATCTCAGCCGAACATTACCGCAACGAAGGCTGCTGATGGGTCCCGGCATGCGCCAACAGAATTTCAGACCTAATCCGGGTCATGAATCTCTAAGTCAAGAAATCTACGGCTCAGTCATGAAGAAGATGGCACGATGGAGTGCGCAAGACTTTAGCGCCCATCCCATTCTGGGCTTGGCTGTCATTACCCTTTTTTGCCTCATTGAATCGTCAATGGGGTCCTTCCAAGCCTTTGGGCTGCACTATGACGGCGCCATCAGTCTCATGGAAGATCTTGTCGCAAGAGGCACTGCTCAGGGTAGCCAAGCGTGCACTCTGCTGGCAACTCTGGTGGAAATCCGGATGCAGATGTGGTGGCGCAGGGTGTACTTTGGTACTCCCGACTTTCACAGAAACCGGCCAAAAGTGTCGCTGGATCCTGTGTTTAGCCATGTTTCAGGATTTGAATCACGGCGTACATCGATTCTTTCCATACTGTGCGAGTCACATCGCATCAACAATGCGGCCATCATCGCGCATTGGGACTTCTACTGCCACGCTGACTCGGGCAGCCTTCTTGGAGACGAGACCACGGGAAATCTGCAGCAGATGATCGAGCCATTTGCGCAGAAAATTAGATATGAGAAAGACCGACTCGATACATGGGACGAACTGTTTTCCCTTTCTGGCGGAGTAGAGGATACAGACACCTTGCATGCCACGGCAGCGACACTCAAAGTGCGCCCGCTGCACATGCCATCCCACACCGAGGCCATGGATTATGCTTATTTCATTGCATCGCGAGTGCTGCAGTGTCCCGGGCCTCTGTATAGCCTATACACACAACGCTCAGAGGAGATGCGCAAAAGGTACACAGAGGTCGAGTCTTGGATACACCTCCTCCTGCGTGTCGTGGCCGGCATGGACTGGCAAGACTGTGTTCGGTACAACATGTATACAATCGGAATCACCAGCTTGCTTCTCGCATGTCTGTTTCGCTCCCATGATCCACGCGTTGGGCTGTGGTGCGAGAATTGGCTGCAGCGCTGTCTAGATGGCAGCAGTTTTGAGGAGGGAAACTTTCCCTTGCTCCAGACTACGAGTATTATACGCCTGATAAATAGCCAACGCAGTCAAGGACGCGATGTTTTTGGACTTTTCCAGACGGTTGAAGACGGCGGGGGTTCAGGAAAGTTTGGCTCATATCAAAGCCAGGCCTTGTCGTCCTTGCTGGTATATAGCAGGTGTAGGACAACAGGGCAGCTGCACTCGCATTATATTTCTATCTGAAGATCGGACTAGCTAATTTACCAGCCACTGGCTCTACACCACACGTCAACAATCTGCGTTTCACGACCAGACAGGTCCGAGTCTACTACTAAATACCACCCATAGAGCGCACCCGTGATACAGGCGTGATTGGGATAGATTCGAATGCTTTTACCAACGGCGAGGGGGAGGGGATCAGGTCCATCACTATCACAGTGGCTATCCCACTCAAGAATGGAATGCTCTTGACTGACTCGGCTGACAATAATTTGCCGGCCGAGCATGACCTCTGGTGAGACGGTTGAGCGGTCGACTACACCCCATCCTCTGTACGCAGCGCATGGCTCCCGTCCGAGAGCAAGGACGCCCGCAGAAATCAATGCTTCTGACTGTTCCCTCTCACCGTCGTTGTACACGCTGCACACCTCAGACACGACAGAGATGGCAATCTCGTCCTCACATCCTCCAAGCTTGGCCCTGGAATTAGTCGCCAGCTGCTGTACGTCCAGTGTGGAATACACTCCGGCGTGCAACTCGAGGCTGGTCTGGACACCATATAGTCTGCTGTCCGACACAGCTTGCATCGCAGCGTGGAGTGATTGGGCAGCTGGTGACAATTTGCCGCTCTCCGTGACGAGGTTTTCAATAGACGAAACCTGAGGAGAAGCACCAACGCTGATGGTCAGGGTCTTAGTTCTAGGAAAGAGCCCGGCATTTCTTGCTATGGCCTCGATGCAACCAGTAATCTCGTCCTCAAGATTTGCCATGGCCTGAGCAGGAGTCGAGTCGTTGTAGCTGAGACTGCTGTGAGAGTACAGGCCGACAAAGTCGACTGTGCCCTGCTGATCCAGGGCAACCAGTTTCGAAAGGAGGCTGTCCTTGTTGATCCCCCACGGGGGAAGGCCAGCCCGGTGGTATCCAGTGTCGACTTTGACGTAGACGCCAGCCGGGAAACCCGCCTCGTCATGGAACCTAGACAGGTGCTTGAGCTGGTCTGCATGGTCCACCAAGACGGACAGGCCGCTCTTGCCAAGTTCGCGACCGACTGCAGCCAGGCGACTGACTTGGGATTGGGGTAGAGGGATACCGTACAAGACATTTACACAACGTCCCTGGTCTTGATATTCGGCGAGGAGGGGAAGTAGATGTTCTATCTCGGCAATGGTTGAAGCCACAAGTTTAACGTTTTGAGCTTTGCCAACCTGCAGTCTGGTGCCTTGGACTGTCTGTCAAATTTATAGGTTAGCTCAAGCTTGACAGCCAGCGTTTGTCCTTGCCGCATCTCTGTGCTTGCCTTGTGTGTTTTGACATGGGCCCGAAAGTCGACGCCCAGAGCATCAGCCGCCGCCGAAAGCGAGTTACAGTGACGACGCATCTTTGCTCGATCGAGCACCAAACAAGGCTTGGGCACATTGTAAATGGTCTTGCCAACATAAAATTGGCGAAGGCTCTTCTGGGTTGGGTTGAATCTCTGTGGGACGAACATGGCTGCTTGTCTTGGATGAGGCAAAAGATGAGCTGCGAGGGGCGTGCCCGAAAGCATTTGAAAACACGTCGCGTTTATATATCGAATACACAATCGCTGAATAGGTGTCCGACGTCAAAGTGCCGAGGAGCTCCGAGGCGAATCAGGCGATACAGTCGGCTTACACTGCGATCAAGAATGGGAGTTGACGCTATACCCAATGGAGTGCGCGAGAACGACGAGGCGTCGAAAGTGGTGGAGACGTGGAAGAGGCCAGCCAGTCAACAGTGACCACAAGAAGGAATATGTAATCTGTATCGGTGTAAAGGTCTAAGTAGGTAGGGACAGCAGGCTGGGCGATTCTCTGGAGGAGTTTTGGGACTACTTAAATACACAGCCGACAGCCTGATATTTCACGCTAGGACCAGATATATAAACTCGATTGGGCTCGCGAGAGTTGTGCAGCAGATTCTTGGTCCGTGTACACCAAACTTGTCCAAAGTCATGGCCCCTCCATCTGATGTGAGTGCCAACGCTGAATGGCGCCCCAAGGTCGTCATCTTTGACCTTTTGACAGCTCTCCTCGACTCCTGGACGCTATGGAACGCCTCAACGCCATCAGGCACAGAGGAGGAGGGCCGTCGGTGGCGCGCACGTTACCTCGAGATTACTTTTCAACAAGGAGCATATACACCATATGAAGACCTCGTGAGGCAAGCCGCCGCGGAAGCTGGTGTTGCGGCATCGGCACCCGACGCCCTGCTAAGCAACTGGTCCAGGCTCCAAGCCTGGCCCGAGGCATGGGAGGTGCTGCAGCGACTCAAAGCGCAGGGCTGTAAGCTCGGCGTCGTCACAAACTGTTCCAAGAAGCTGGGCGAGATTGCAGCTGCTCAGGCGGCCAGGTCCCCGAGTGGTGAGCAGCTCGCATTCGACGCCGTCGTCACCGCCGAAGAGAGCGGATTCTACAAGCCGGTCAAGCAGGCGTACGATGGGATCCTGGAAGCCATGGGCGTCAGTGCCAGCGAGGCGCTGTTTGTAGCGGGCAGCGCAGGCGACGTTCAAGGCGCGACGAATGCGGGCATCAAGGTGGTTTGGCATAACCGGGTCGGGCTGGCGGCCAAGGGCAGCGCGATGCCATTGCGAGAGAGCAAATCGTTGGAGGGCGCATTGGAAGGGTTCATCTAGGGGACTCGGGGTGCAAGCTGTGTAGCTTGTGTGTTTGCTCATGCTTTAGACGAACAATGGAAAGATGACGGATCCAGGAGGGTGGGCAGGCGGGGTAAATTATTATGCGCATTCTCAAGGGGGGAAAAGGCAGTGCCAAAAAAAGAATGTCCCTTATTATTATTGCAGCGACAAGCTTTATTATTAGGGGCTGGGAAACAAGCTGAAGACGGGTACTCCGTAATCGTACGGAGTACGGATTACTCTGCGCAAAAACACGGATAGATTGCTTGCATCTCATGAAACGAATCAAACAAATTCCTCGACGCATACAAAGCTCAAAATCAACCATTCCATACCCGAGCAAAACTCTAATGTTTTGACTTTGACCTAATAGTTAATGCACATCTTCCACATCTTGTGCTCCCACATCTCGAGCTATATCGGTCGCTGTTCAAGCTGGCTGAATAGGTACAAGTAGATTGCGTCTGATTGGCTGCCTTTCAGCGCATTGCCCCCTGCTGGCTTGTCGGAAATTGCACTCTTGCCTCACCACTCCGCCACGACCCCAGGTTCCCAGACATGTGCGCTCTCGGACCAGTCTCCAGTGACCACTGACCACTGACCACTGACCACTGACCACTGACCACTGACCGCTGACCACTGACCACTGACCACTGACCACTGACCACTAACCACTAAACACAAACAAAACATTCGACTTGGCATCTTGTCCTGGCTTCGCCTCCTCTTGAAACTTGATCGCGGGTTTGTGGTTTGCCTCCCAAGTTGCCTGCACGTGCCATCGTCCAATCCCAAATTCCCATTTCGTCATTGTCACCATGGCTGGTTGCACCTAAAAGTTACTTGCACATTGGCACTACCTACCTCCCACGTTCCCGCACCCGTTCAAGTGCCTGTGCCGTCGCGACTCTCACTTGACCATTATTCCCTTTGTCTTTTTACCACTTCAGCATACTCAATGGCCACTGAAGGCATCCAACCCCGCGCCGCATTTCTTCTGTCCCTTTTCGCCTAATCCAGCCATTCTTCGATGGATCCTGTCATTTTCCAAGAGTCGCCCCTAGCCGACTATCTCAAAGGTTAGTAGTGCAAGCCGCTGGCTCCCCTAGCACATTTCGCCATATGCCACACTATTCCTATGGTTTGCGCTCAGCTGACTCCTTCGCTATAGATGAGGATGACGACTCTCACGAGAGCTGGGCTGAGGCCGACTGCCCCTCCGAACCACCAACTTCGACCCTGTCCGACACATCACCACCTGCAAGCCCGACCCAATTCGCACCCACCGGGAGACCTCTGGTGAAGCAGCGATTCAGAAACAGAGCACTCAGACCCCTACAGACCAGCGACAAAGCTCTGACGCCTCTGCGCGCGCTTCGAAGGAATTGCTCTGTATGCCGTCCCATCTTCTCCCCTATTTCTTTCACCCGTCTAACCCCTGGCTTCTAGGCTGCAGTTGCAGCCAGCATGGATAGAGCCGACAACGAAAAATTCCTGGAGCAGTTTCGATATTTAATAATAGCATCTCAGCTGCTTAGTGGCCACACAATCGCGGCTCGACGGCACGCTGGCGCTGAAGCGCTAAACGCAGCAGCTCAAGGTGATCATTCGCTCCTCTCCAACGAAGGAATTGTCGCGTCGATATTAGGTGCCTTGGCCATTGCAGTAGTGCTTAGTTGGATTTTCGGGCACAACAAGGAATCTTACGTGACGAAAAAGCGCCTCATTTTCCTAGTAGCCTTGCTTGCTGTGGCTGGTGCGCTCGGCCAGGTCCATGTTCGACGACAGTGGCTTCGATACCGAAGAGACCAGTCTTTATCCGAGCTGAGTGGCTTCATCATCAACTCGCACGAATTCGACAGTGTTGTTGAAGCTACATTGGCTTTGGTCCAAGAGGTCGAGCTGGTCTCGCGAGGATATAGAATGTACGACCCCTGCTCCTTTGCCATTGAAGAGGCCCAAGCTGACCCTGCGAGCAGTACCGCGCCACTTCCACCCGTTAGTCGTCTTGAAGACAGATCGCAGAGCCGCAAATGCGTTCGTCTCAGAAAAGTCTTGAAAGCACGCCTGGCCGAGGTGCTCCAGCAGTACGACAGATTGGCTGCACCAATCCAAGGCTTTTCCGAGCAAACTGAACTGGAGAAATACTACGACATGTATGACATTAGTGATTTCGATATTCAAGATGCTCGTCAAGGCTACAACGAAAATGAGTTTGAAGACTCGGAATCGTTGCGTACCTTGAAGATTTTGGCGGCCCGGTTTTATACCGAGCGAAAAATGTTACTTTGTGCCATGTTGGCCCTAGACGCCAGCGGAGAGAGGAATGACTTGCTGCGCTGGACTGCAGCAGTGGAAGCGTTGCAGGAACTGAACAAGACGACAAAGGCTGCGTACAAGAACATCCAAGACATTCTTAGCGAAGAACAGTGTGAGTTCCATCTAACGAGAAGCTGCATATACCTTTACGCTGACCTTTTCAAGCGTTTCCTATCCCGCCGACACCAAAAATCCCCCTTACCCCTGGTCGAGAACGCTGGCGCGCACAACTACGGAAGCTCGGCTCCCTCTCCAGTGGTATCCGCGGTTTGCAGGCCAAGCTGCACTTGCTGCGAGAAGAATCTGACAGGGCTCTTGATGACTCGAATGATATATCAGAGATGGGGCCAAACCTGATGGCCCAATACGATTCCATCGGCGTCGACCTGAAAGAGCTGATGGCGGCATGGGAAGAAGGCAAGAACGCCCTCGCGGTCGGTATCGATAGAAACGAGAAACGACTGTCATCGATGAGCACTCTACTGTCACCTCGCAGCTCCATGAGCGGCGTGACATGTACTGAGGACGGCAACGCAGCAGACGCACTGAAAGCACTGATAGGCGAATCACCGACAGGCTCAGAGAAGGAGTCTCCCGTAGTAGACCCCGAGGTTTTTGAGGCAGTGGCCATCCCGAGGGCCCGAAGCATGCTCACCAGAGAAGAGCGCCTGACAAAGATGAAGGAAGACCGAGACCAGAAGGCGCAGGCCCGCCAGCAAATGGATGCGACCAGAGGCATGCTGCGCGAGCTTGAGACTGTCATCAACCTCCGTCCCAAGAATCGCCAGAGCGCTCCGGCCGACAAGACATCGAATCGTGTTGTGTCAATGTAAACCAGCACTATGTCCCTTGGCCCACATTTCTTTCACATATTCGACATTTCTTTCTACGGATATATAATTCGACGTCATTTATTTCTCTTGTTTACGGCGTTGGGGCGGCTGGACTTGTTCCAATACAACATAGAATAACTTGGTGCGGCAGAATTAAGCCAATGGATTTCACAGCGCAACTTGGCTTCATGTTTTTAGTAGTAATTGAATGATTCGCCTGATTACTATTAGTATAGTATGGACAATCCTCAAAGAAAAAAAAGGATTTTTTTTTTGACATTTGTTTCTGGGTGTATGCCTAAGAATGTGCTGTAAAGAAGATTGGCCATTTGTCTGTTCGAATGGAGAAGCTTGTGCATTCGTAGCATCATATTGCATACATGCCCAGAGTCGTTTATTCCTCTCTTTTTTCTCTCTGCACAGAGTACACGGGAATGCAAAGGCTCGAGACATTGAGACGAGTTGACACGTTATCAGGCTTGTCACAAAGGGCAGCACCCTTTTTGTACGCCTCTGCCCCGCGGCGCGTTGAAGTCGCGTCAGTAATAAAGGACCAAAGAGCACCCCGCCGCGACGCGTCTCGGTTACCCACCACAGCTCGCGCGTGTTAAGTGCCTGCTCGAGCGCTGGGCACTTTTTGCACACTCTCCCAACTCGTCTTCCTCATTACTCCCATATTGTCCCAAACTCAGTCTTCACCTCTCCGTTCCTGTTCCATCTTGCACGGCAATTTAATACGTGTTCACTTCTCTCACATTCTCTCAGTCACATAAACCAGTCAGTTAGCTTTCCGACCGCTCCTTCGTGCCGCACCACCACACCAATAACTACAGTCACGACAAACGAGCTAAGCACGTTGGCATACTGACAAGAGCCCTTTTTAGATATGTTGGAGGCACGACTCGAACAAGCTAGCATCCTGAAGAAGGTACTCTTCTCTTGTCCCACGGCTCATTCGCCCGATCACAAAAAACCGCCGTCAGTCATGATTTGCTAACCACCTAGCACGATTAGGTCGTGGATGCCATCAAAGATCTCGTCCAGGACTGCAACTTTGACTGCAATGACTCGGGCATCGCGCTTCAGGCCATGGACAACTCGCACGTGGCACTTGTGTCGATGATGCTCAAGGCCGAGGGCTTCTCCCCGTTTCGGTGCGACCGCAACATTGCGCTCGGCGTGAACCTGACGTCGCTGACCAAGGTTTTGCGCGCGGCGCAAAACGAAGACATCCTGACGCTCAAGGCCGAAGACGCGCCCGACGTGCTCAACATTGTCTTTGAGAGCAGCGAGAACGACCGTATCAGCGAGTACGACCTGAAGCTCATGGATATTGACCAGGAGCACCTGGGCATTCCCGAGACGGAATACGCAGCCACAATCTCGATGCCCTCGGCCGAGTTTCGACGCATCTGCACTGACCTTTCGGCCATGTCCGAGTCGGTCGGCATCGAGGCGTCCAAGGACGGCGTCAAGTTCTCCTGCAACGGCGATATTGGTAATGGCTCCGTCACCCTGCGCAGCCACACCAACGTGGAGAAACCCGACCTTAATGTCGACATTGAGCTGACGGAGCCCGTATCACTCACCTTTTCCCTCAAATATCTCGTCAACTTTTGCAAGGCTGCGGGCCTCTCTGGCCAGGTCAAGATTTGCCTGTCCAGCGAAGTGCCACTGCTTGTCGAATATAACCTGTCAGGCAGCAGCTATCTCCGCTTCTACCTAGCTCCCAAGGTAGGTTTCACGCCCGCCTCTGATTCATGATTCCACGTGCTAATTTGCTGTCATACAGATCGGTGACGAAGAGTAAAAATCGCCCCGCCATCGTGGTGGAAACTAGTGTCGAGATGAAGAAAGAGCAAAAAAACAACGTACGAGGTTACGATGTGGGCGTTGGTTGGATACGGTATCATGGCGAGATGCGCCTCTGGGGACAGTGGCTTGGGAGAAGACAATGTGGCATGGACTGAGAGCCAGGTAAAGCAGAGCGGACATCATGTATGGAAACCGACAAGATTCGAGGGCACAAGCTCGGACCGGAGGCGTATTTTACTCGGCACCTAGTTTTACTTTTTTTGTTATTCTTGTTTTCTTGGTGAGAGGAGCGCGCGGCCCCCGCATGCTGGGTGGTTTTGAAGGAGCCTCACGATAATGAATGAAAGATGCATTACAAAAAGCAAACAGGGCTGAGTGACGCATGACGCCTGATTATACTCCCAGCGAAAGACGATCACCTGCCATGAAATACTGTACACGACGGGAGCAAGTTTGCCAGCTGGAGGTGAGGTACGACTTGGTCTGGTGGTGGGGCTTATCAATGTCTGGCTGCAGCTTACATGATGGCACTTGATGGCAGCCCGCAATTCCGCCGTGGCCGCCGAGAGCGCGCGGTGCCCGCAGTCGAACCCGGCGGCGCAAGCTTAGGACTTTTTGCTCTCAAGAAGCTTTGCCATTTTTTTCACTGCAAAGCCACAGTAAACGAGGTATCAAGGCAGCGTTGCGCCGGGTTTCCGCCTCGCTCCGTTTGCGCGACCGACGTCATTGGCTAAAAAAAAGCTGCAGTCCAAGGAACTTGCTCCGACGAGGCGGTTGCAACATTCAAGGCTTGTGAAGGGGGGGGGTTGCACCGACATCACCTATCGTAGCAGCCTCGTCTTTCGCGGCGAAAGCCGCCTTTAGCAAGTCGTCTTTGGCTGAGTATCGCTCGTGCT
This sequence comes from Beauveria brongniartii, assembly GCA_030782485.1. NCBI lineage: Eukaryota > Fungi > Ascomycota > Sordariomycetes > Hypocreales > Cordycipitaceae > Beauveria > Beauveria brongniartii. Next base: position 35,631 of record JARJPP010000410.1, read on the forward strand.
TCAATCAAAGTGCTTTTTTTCCCTCCCATCATCCTTTCTTTTTTTTTTTTTTTTCCCCTCATTTCTTGCCGAAATCACAAGCAGCGATATCACCTTACTGGCGAGAATTTGGCTGCTGGCAATCAAAATGTCTGCCGCTCCGATTGTGCCGCCCACACGGGTTTTGGCCGTCGCGAGCCACGTGAGTCCTTTGCATAGCATGCCTTGAAAGTGACAATAAATCGCTAACCATGCAGTCCAGGTTGTCTCGGGGTAGGAGAGCGCTGTTTCTTGAATTCCCCGACAACGGCATGTGGATTGCGGAATAACTGACACTTTTGGTAGCTACGTCGGCAACAAGGTCGCCGTCTTTGTGCTGCAGTCTCTGGGCTGTGACACGGCCGCTCTCAACACGGTACAGTTCAGTACGTTTTCTTTTTCTTTTTTTCTTTTTTCTCCTGTTCCTCATACTCCCCAAGATACCGACAAAGGGGCAAAACGCTCATCATCCACACAGGCAATCACACTGGGTACAGGCATTGGACGGGCACAAAGGCCACGGCGCAGGAAATCAGCGACCTGTACCGCGGCCTCAAGGACAACTACATCAACGACTTTGACATGATGCTGTCTGGCTACATTCCCGGCGCCGAGGGCGTCCTCGCCGTGGGCGGCATTGCCAAGGAGCTCAAGGCAGCCAACCAGGAACAGCCGGGCAGCTTCTTCTGGGTGCTGGACCCGGTCATGGGCGACAATGGCAACTTGTACGTGGCTGCCGACGTCGTGCCCGCGTACAAGTCGCTTCTTTCTTACGCCGATCTCATCATCCCTAACCAGTTTGAGGCCGAGTATGTTGCCCCCTCCCCCCCCCCCCCGTCCCGGCCCAATTCTTCCCTCTGCGCCTCATCCTGCCTGTGTCCTCCGTCGCTGACCATGTGTGTCGTCCACAGACTCCTCTCGGAAGTCAAAATCACAGACATGGACAGCCTAGCCGCCGCCATCCAGGCCCTCCATGAAAAGCATCACGTTCCCCACGTGATAATCACTTCAGTCAACATTTCCTCGCCCGACATCCCCGCAGACCATCTCTGCGTCGTTGGCTCCACCATGACGTCCACCGGCCGGGCGCGGCTTTTCAAGACCGTCTTCCCCAGCATCGACTGCTACTTTTGCGGCACGGGCGACATGTTTGGCGCGCTCATCACGGTGCGCATGCGCGAGGCCGTCGCGCACGACGCCGGAGCCCACGTCATGGCCCGCCCCAGCTGGGTGAGCGACGATGGCGTCGCGGCCGTGGATCTGCCGCTGGCCCGCGCTACGGAAAAGGTGCTCGCGAGCATGCACGAGGTGCTCACGCACACAAAGGACGCCATGCCGGACGTCGTCGATCGCACGCTCGCGGCCATGGCGGAGCACGAACGTCGGGGCGACAAGCAAAAGATGCTGGCGGGGAAGAAGGCGGCGGAGCTGCAGCTCGTCCGCAACCTGGACTGTCTCCGCAGGCCGCAGAAGAAGATTGAGGTCCGTCCATTCTAGCGATTGGCTGCTCTTTTGAGGAGTTTCCGGGACGGGTGGGAACTGCATGGTACATGAGGGGGATAGATGAGAAGATGCACATGCTAGACACGGGAGCATTCTGGGTAGATTTCTGCAATTTATTCCTGTTTTAGATATATATTTATGCATATATATATCATCATTTATTTTGTAGATTTGGTTGGCGTGGTCTAATGCATGTACCAATTGTTCCGTTTCTTTGGTCCTGCTCTCTAATCTTATTATCATGACACCGTGCCCTTGCTGTATCGGAAAAACTTCTATCCCCAGGCTCTTCCCATCTTCATTCGCTCCCCCATGCTCTCGCTCAATTGGTGTTGCCGTAACCGGTACTGCCAAACCCACCCGCACCACGCACACTCTCCTGGAGCTCCTCAACCTCGACAACGTCGGGCGTCACGATGCGCTCCAGGACGAGCTGCGCGATGCGGTCGCCCTCTTTGATCGCGTAGTCGGCCTCGGCGTGGTTGAACAGGAGGACCTTGACCTGGCCGCGATAGTCGGCATCAATGACGCCCGCACCCGTGTCGATGAAGTGTTTCGAGGCCAGGCCTGAGCGGGGAGCGATGCGGCCGTCTGGGAGGGGCGCCGTCAATTAGTACACAATCTACCATTGGGACATTGTTCTATAGAAACAAGGAAAAGGCAGACAAGAAGAAAAAGGCAAAGAAAAAAAGAGAAGAAAAAAAACGTACAGGTACCAGCAGGGACGGCGATGCTTATGTCAGTATCGACGAGCGCCTTGCCGCGCGCAGGCACAGTCGTGTCCTTGGCGGCGTACAGGTCATAGCCCGCGGCGAACGCGCTGCCTCGCGTGGGGAGGCGTCCGGCGGGTGACAGCTTCTTGACCTGCAGCGAGGGAACCTGCTCGGCAGCAGCAGACATGATGGCGGCTTCGTCAGTCTTGACGCGCTTAGCGGGTGGTGAGGACACGGTTGGAGCAGATCCAGAGGCCGAGGTCATGGTTTGGGTGAGAGTGGTTTGGGTGAGAGTGGTTTGAGTGAGAGAAAAGAAAGAGCTGGTTGAGTTATGGCGAAAACGAATAAGTTGGTGGTGGTGGCGGTGGTGGTGGTGGAATGGCGGTAGGGGTCCTTGATAATAATAGCGAAGAGAAAGACGCGTGACGCGACTCGGAGCGCGTTCAAGCATTTGGCGTAAAGTGGTTTTGGCTGTGGTGGGGAAGTGAAGTGGATTATCGCGAGGGCGAGAAGGGACTGATTGATTGATAATTATGATTTCGGAATACAAGGGAGGAAAAGAGGAGTGTGAAAAAATAAAATAAAATCGGTAAATATCAAGCTACCGACGTTTATCTGATAACAAACGCGCTCGATATTACAGTTTTAGAATTAGGGCGGCGCCTTTGATGATGAACTTGTATCATGTTCATGTATTGTTTTAATTTAAATGTGATGGCAATGGACTAACTAAATAATTGACTTTTTGATTGTAATGGGAGCAAGCGTTTCTATCCACAGATTAGGTTACCCAATCAATGCTTCAATGTGGCACATGCCGAGAACAGAGCACCGTTTAACAACCGTAGCAATGAGATGTTGGTCCATCTCAGCGAGGTAGTATGAGCATGCACCATGTTGGCATCTTTCTGCACCCAGCCCTTGCATTTATCATGTTTTGACAGCAATCATGAAATTAAGTATTATCCAATATATATCGCAAAGACAAAAAGCCTATGTATGATATTTGGCTGGTCGTAGCTTCTCATCGGATTTTCTACTCGACACATCCTCATCGTCTTCACTTTCCGCGTCGTCTAGCGCAAAATAGTCTTCATTGTCCTCGTCTCTCCAGTCAGCCGCCGTCGTCTTGAGCATGACCTGATCCTGCTGGCGCTTCCTCTTGGCAATGTATACGATGGCCACCAGCGCCATGAGCTCGGTCGCAATCAGAGCCACCAGCCCGTACAGTCCCAGTCTTGCCAGGCCAAACAGCATCGAGCCGGTAATGGCATTCGCCCAACCTCCGAGCAGGATGGCCCAACCGACCGACATGTGGCCGTACGATACCCAGGTGCGGCGTCGAATCTTGACAAACTGCACGTGGTGCCACCAGCCCGACGCCGCTTGTACGAATAAAAGTGCAAAGACGGCGAGGCCAATAACTTGGTGCGCGGAGCCAAAGAGGTCCCCACGGCTCATGTAGATGCCGAGTGCGGCGCCGACAGTGGCAAAGCACATGGCGCCGGCCTGAATCATCCAGTGGTACTTGAAGGCCTTGTCGAGACCAGAGCGGATGCCGACGACGCCGAGGGGAAAGAGAGCGAGGAATGCGACGAGCATGACAAAGGCGTGAATGTAGGCAGCGGGACGGGCTCGGATCCTCTGGAAGAACGAAGGCTTCTGGATGAGAATGCGTGAAGCGCTCGCGTTGATACTATTCTGGTGTTTGACGACGGCCGGCGGGCCGGTGGCGTGGTGCGTCGAGGCAGCCTGCAGATTGGCATAAAAGTTACCCCATCCGTTGACGCCGACGTGTTTGCGTAGCGGCTGGTCCCAGGCATAGGGTGCCATGTCCTCGAACTCGTTAAAGGCCCAGATCATGGGCTGAGACGTCTCTTGGGCGTCGACGGCATGGCCTTGCCACTTGGTGCAGCCATAGCAGGCGAACTGGACAAGGCCAAGATGCGTCCCATCCTCGCCAGTCTTCCACTCGCCAGCGCCGATTTGCTGCACGAGCACGCCGTGATTCTGGCTCGGGTCGTCCTGGGAGAGCACGGCTGGCTGCTCGTGGCCGTGCCCGATTTCGACGCCGCGAGCGCTCACCACCGGGCCCTTGTTGGTGACGGGGTCCCCGTATATGAGAAACATGAGCGACCCGGACATGACGGCGCCGGAGCCAATGGCGAGCCAACCAGCGCTGGCGAGCGTCTCGTCGGCGGGCCGGCTCACCTCGACAGTCACGAGCATGTCGTGCGCCGCCGTGGAATGGTTGTGGTACATGCTGGCGGCAACGCAGAACCGGGGGCCGTGAGCTTCCCAGCCGTCGACGCAGAATTGCGCGATGGCGGGGGTCTTGTCGTGATGCGCATCGCCGCCGTGAGGGTCTGGGTTGGCAGCGACGGAGGAGCACAGCGCCGCAGCACCCGCTAGAGCCAGCTGCCAGAGTCGCTGCATCTGCGACATTGGGGGTTTTGTCTGTTACAACGCTGCTGACTCGGTGGCGATACGCGCGATGCAGCCGGGGGGGGGGGCGATGCAGAGAACAGACGAGTTGATGTAGATGTGAAAACAGTCCAGATGAAAAAGATGGGATGAAATTACCTCCCTGGGTATCGCCAGCCTCAATCCTCAGCTGCAAGATAAACAAGACCCCCCTGGAGTATTGGTACTACCTAAAATAAGTACCTGTTACCTAAGGTTACTAGGCACCGTATTGACCAGCCGCTACGCATACCTAGGAATATTTCAGGCATATTTTCTTGGAGTGGCTGAGCCTGCTGACCGCGCAGCTTTTAAGCAAATCTGAGTGGCTACAGCGACCTGCGAGCTGCACTGTCACCTCAATACCATGCACGGTCAGCACCCTGATGATGTATGCTGTAGTCAACCTGATAAAAGGGGCGCTCTTTTTGCTGTCGTGTCATCAATTTGCTCTCTTCCTCCAGGCACTGCCAGGCAGGCACAGCAGGGAGCAAACAGGTCGGGGGATGGGTGGCATCATAATCAGCGCAATTATGCTCATACTGAACCTCTGCCAAATAAAAAGCAAACAAAAGCAATCACCCCCGTGCAGCTAAGGTCGGTTAAAGCCCACCGGAACAGAATTATTAGCATTCAATGCAAGCTCCTCTTGTGATAACATGGCACCCATCCCGAACGACAGCTTGGGTTGACGTGTCTCTTCATGAACTGACATTATTAGACCGCTGCCTATAATTAACGTAGTGCTATTCGCACGAGAGCTGGCTGCGACATACTCAGCCCAGGTTTAATGACCTGTCTAGACATGCACAGTAGGAAGCGAAGAGCCTGTCTCTATATTCATTCCAAAACATTACGCACCCATGTGTCGCAAACATGACCGAATACATTTGATCGAGTTCCCACTCGGAACGCTGCTTTCCCTACACGTTGTACGACGACATCTTTCCCCATCACCATTATGCTTCATCCCGTCTCATTCTTCTAGTTCTCTTCCAAAGTCAATTAGTTTGATCCTTGAAATATCTCTTGGGTGGTATTGGGCCACTTTCGATCGTATCAGAAATCGGACGGCTGCAGACTCGCGTCCAATCGTCACGTACGCGTCCTCTGTGTTCCCCGCTGCCTCTGTCATTTTATTGAGAAGCTGCTCCGTGAGCCAGCGCATCTCCTCCGCCGCAGCTTCTACATCGTTCAGTGGTCGTCTTCGCTGATCATCGACTGTTGAGCGTCGGGCGCCGGCGCTATCCCTTGAATTCCCCCATATCTCGTCGATGCGCCGCTGCCCCTTGTCTCGTCCAGCATCGCTTCTGCCCGTCTTCCTGAGCTTGCCTTGCGCGGTGAATCCGGCGGCAAGATCGCGGGCGTCCACGTCCATCAAGTCCCCCACTACCGGGCCACCCATTTCTTCGGCGACGAGGAGCGGCGCAAGCTCACGCTCCATAAAGGCGAGAAGATCAATCATGAGTTGTCGTTTCCTTCTGCTGTAGTCCTTGGCTTTCTGTTTTAGCTCCGCCCTCTTCTCGCTCACTGCGTCGCCAGGTGTAACGTCCGCATTCGTATTCAGCTCCTCTTGTAGCGACGCTATTCGAGCCGTGAGAGCCTCGTGGATCAGATTTTGGTCCTTGAGCGCCGCGCGATCAGCTTCTAGCTGCTTCCTTTGCGCTTCTTGTGACTTGGTTTGCTCTGCCACAAGTGCATTTGAACCTGCAACGACAGCGTGCGTCTTGCGCATGGCTACTAATGAGGGAAGTAGAGAGCCCGCGATGGGGACAAATGGCTCTGCATTTGTGACTTGATCAAGCGCGGCAGTAATTACCTGCACTTGAGCTATTGGTGAGAGAATGAGTGCTTCTTGAGAAGCGCGTAGCTGAGACGCGTTAGAAAGCGTTATTGTGCAGTGTGTGAGGACATACGCTATTTAATTGCTGTTCACGCTCTCGAATTTCGTGTCGTAGTTCTCTGAGTGTGTATTCGAGATTGTTGGCATGAGCGCGATCCTCGGAAGGCGCCATTGCTCCTATAAGATGGAATGGTCAACGAACGACCTTTGGCAGCAGATCATTATTGTAGCTTCGAATTTGTATTACAACTGTCGCACCAAATGTCCAACATGGTCTGTCTAGAGCCAGTATGAGTAGGCCTGTCTAGAGGTCCATGTCCATCAGCGCGTATCGCGTCGTGACAGCTGCTAGGTCAGTCGTAAGATTCGCACGGTATTTCTAGGCCCTGCCAGCTCAGAGGATGCACTGAGACATGGGCCGATGGTGCTGTTCCGCCTCCACAAAGCTCGCAGTTGTGCCACAATTCGCACTGTACCCACAGAGCGAGTCGCGGCGTCCGACAAAGAATATCAGGCGAGCACGTGACTGTCTGAATGGGGCGAGGGCAGGAACGAGTCGGGGGAAATTCCAAGGAGGTTCCTTCCTTCCTTTGCGACGCGCGACCTGGCTTCCATCCCCATCATCACCATCCCTCGCCGCGCTCTCTCGAGGCTTGCGTCTCATCCTGTTACCGCTGTCGCGAGCAGTACATCAATTGGCGCCGACTATTTTTGTCCCGCGACCGACGACGCAGACGGACGACGACGGATCAGATCCTTTGCGGAAAGCTCTTTGCGCCACTGAGCACCGTTGGGCTACCTACGCACTAGCTCCCGCGCGCAATCTGCGACAGGCAACCTCCACCCAGTATCTCCAACCAAGCACCCATACGTGACACGAAGCAAAGCGATAGCGATTCCGCGACAAGGTAGCGACGAGAAAATAGAAGGAAAATATTTAGGTTTGAGCTGAGCGCTTGCCTCTTCCCTGTCACGAGAATTTCCTCCGTCCTCGCTTCGCTGCACCATCCTCTTCCCTCATCAAGACATTCAACTCTCCATCTCGTCTCATCGCCCTTCCTCTCCTCTATATCAGAGTCTTCTCCGACACCATTCTCGATCACGGCTTCGCACATTCCTCCTGCCTGAGCTTCTCGGAGCTTTCCTCTCTGCCATCTCTCTCTCAGCCCGTCCTGCCCAAAGGCTGCTCGACACCACTTCACGAAGACTTCACACGACTCGAGCTCCTCGACCCCGTCACTGCACCAGCACGTTTTCCTCCTGAAAACCCCCTGAGTGTAGATAAGACGATTCAATAAAAAATCCAGTCTAAACGACTTTTCCTGTTAATGCTGAAGAAGGAACTCGTGAAATTCTGAGCCATGTCTTCCTCACCGCCACAGCCGACTCAGTCGACGAAGCGACCTCTAGAGGAGGCTTCCTCGCCTTCTCGCGCTACAGACCAACCTGACGCGAAGCGTCCCGCGCTCGACAAGATTCTGAAGAACGATGGCGAAGTCAAGAACACAACACCGTTGGAGGATGCCGTCGAAAGCGCCGATAAGCACGGCGACGAAGCTTCCAACGGCGTCAAGTCAGAAACCGAGACCACCACTGTCGAAGTCAGTGCCGACGATAAGGTGGCAGCGGCAGCCGGTGCTGCTTCGTCTTCTGCCGCCGCGCACGACGAGACATCCTGGATACACATTCGCGCCGTCATATCCAGCCCGGAAGCCGCTACCATCATAGGCAAGGGCGGTGAGAATGTTTCCAACATTCGCAAGATGTCAAATGCCAAATGCACCGTCAGCGACTACCAAAAGGGAGCCGTCGAGCGCATTTTGACAGTCAGCGGCATCGTAGACGCAGTTGCCAAGGTAGGCTCACAGTCTTTCAATGCTCTATTCATCACGCTAACCTGTCCTTAGGCTTTTGGCCTGATTATTCGCACATTGAACAACGAGGCTCTGACGGAGACCTCTACCGCCTCGTCAAAGACGTACCCGCTGCGTCTCCTTATTCCCCACATTCTCATTGGCTCTATCATTGGAAAGGGTGGTGCTCGCATCAGGGAAATCCAGGAAGCGTCGGGGGCTCGGCTTAATGCTTCGGATTCCTGCCTCCCCATGTCCAGTGAGCGCTCGCTGGTTGTGATGGGTGTTGCCGACGCTGTCCATATTGCAACGTACTATGTCGGCTCGACCCTTCTTGAGCAACTCAACGAACGTTTCGGCGGACCTGCTGCATCTGCATATGCGACTAGAAGTGGTGCGCCCGCTGGCTCTATTCCTGGCGGTATGCAAGTAGTGCCATATAGCCCCCAGCCTGCCTCTGGCCAGTACGGTCGCAGCGAAAACTATGGACGCCACTCCGAACGTCGCCCCCCGATGCCACCTCCTGCTCCCTACCCGGCGCAGTACCCGCCTCATGCCGGCGCTCAAGCCGCGGTCCCCAGCATGCCTATGCACTATGGTGCGCAGGCAGGTGGTTATGGCGCAGCTGCTCCCCATGTTCAGCAACACATGCCACCACACACTGGCGCGCAGCCTCACGGTGGTCCTCAGGCGCAGAACATGCATGCCGGCATGCCCGGTGGCCCGATGACACAGCAGATCTATATTCCCAACGACATGGTCGGCGCCATCATCGGCAAGGGTGGCCAGAAGATTAATGAAATACGGCAGCTCAGTGGCAGCGTGATCAAGATCAACGAGCCCCAGGACAACAGCAATGAGAGACTGGTTACAGTTACAGGTACTGAGGAGTGTAATCGCATGGCCTTGTACCTGCTTTACTCTCGCCTTGGTAAGTTCGGAGCAGGACACATTGACAATACAATGACTAACCAGATTACAGACTCGGAAAAGCACAGAATGTAAATTGCGTAAATCAGGTGCGTACGGGGACGGTATACGACGATTTTCGGACGGTGTTTGTTCAACTGGTGCTTGTTCACTTTTGCTTTGGTCTTTGCTGTTTTGTGCGTGCCAATTTGTAGTCGTCGCGGTCGAATTCAAGGAGACTTATGAAACTTCTGTATCGATTAGTATGGGGTTGTTCTAACGGCAGTCTTCGGATTATTGGAGTTGCATTTCAAATCATGATTCTTCAGCGAGCTGAACGCGGATGATGGCGAGAAACACGTGTAGTAATTGGGTGCCCGGTAAGAGACCTCTATTCAGCAGTCTATTCAATAAGGTACGCGTCATGTTTTTGTTGCGTGATTCTATACTGCTGCCCCTAGCATGGACAAGTGCAAGTCTATATCGTGACGGTCTATAGAGCTGGAGCTCTCATAACTTTGACTGCTCGAGAGTTGTCAGAGTTCGCAGCGGCGGTCCGCCCCGGCTCCCGTCGCCAATCTTGATCTCACTGGCTTCCGAGTCGGGACGCATCCGCCACTTGTGTCTCAAGCTCTGGCTTGCCTTGTTCTCAAGGCAATCGACAATATACCTGCCCAGTACTGGAAGAAATTTGAATCCACTGCGATGTTGTCAGCTCAACTTGATCATGTTTTGGCAGCACCAGCTTGTGCACAAACATGGCAACTTACTGTCCTGAGCCGCCCGTTGCCAGAAAGAGCCCCTCGACCTGTGGATGGTTGTCGACGATGAAGTCGCCCTCGGGAGTGTCCGAGTACCAACACAAGCGCAGCCTCGACCATGGTCGCTCCGCAAACTCGGGCACCAGGTCCCGCAGCCCATCGCGCAGCCCTTGTTGCGCGTCCTCGGGCATGAAGGAAGTGCACGCATTGTTGGCGTCGCGGCGCGGACAGGAGAGGACGCTCGGCGGGGTGCGCCCGTCATCGACTGTTTCCGCAGTCGCGTACCCGTAGCCGTGACGGGCAATCTTGAGGATGTTTGTGCCCGGCGTGGGCGGGAACACAAACACGCCCTTGTTGGCGTTGATCATGACGGGCATGCCCCGCAGCGTGGCGGCCTCGGCATCGGTGAGCTGGATGAAGCCCACGGGCTGCGCCGAGGCGGAGCTTGCGTGGGTGACGCGGAGCAAATGGTTTGTCCAGGCGCCGGTGGCGAGAATGACCAGGGAAGCGCCCATGCGGCTGCCGTCAAGGAGCTGTACGCCAGTCACGCGCGAGCCTTGGTACACCAGCTTCTTGGCGGTGCCGCGCCTCCCAGAGACGATGGAAACCCCTGCCTGGCTGCATCGGCCGGCCAGCTGTCCAATGCTGGCCGCTGCGTCGGCCCATCCGCCCTTGGGATTGTAAAAGGCCTTGAATCCCTCGAGTTTAGCCGGGATGCCGGGGACGCGCTCGCGCATGTCGGCGGCGTCGTCGTACAGCTCAATGGTGCGTCCGAGCTCCTCGTCGACGGCGACGCAGTGGCGCGTGTACTCGAATCCGGGTTCGGCCGCCTCGTTGAGCATCAGGAAGCCGCACTGGTGGTAGTGGTCCGGGTAGTCGGCGGCCCAGCCGGCGACGGCCTCGCGCGCCATGACGCCGTACAGACGGTCGCCGTAGTCGAAGCGGATGATGCGCGAGAGGTCCACGCTGCTGCCGTCGACGGCCGGTGGCACGAAGCGGTCGAGCACGGTGACGTTGGTGTAGCCGCGCTGGGCAAGCTCGAGGGCGGTGGAGAGGCCAAAGACGCCGGCGCCGACGATGATGATGGAGTCTGCCTTGGCAGGTGGAGGTTTATAAGGCGACATTTTTTTTTATGTTGGTGCAGACTCCCTCACTGCGTATAGTAATTTCAATTTTATTGAATATCTCGGTTTGAGGATGGGAAAGAGAATCAACACCGCCGCATCGTCTGTTTATATAAGACTGGGTGGATGGCATGAAGCAGTGAATGGGAGCGCGCCGAGACGCGGAGCAGTGCGCCGTGCCCACCACGTCCCACATCGGAGGGCTCACTTTATGGCCTGTTCGCTCACTGTGAGCAGCCGCGAATAGGCGATGTATAAATCGTTGGTAGGGCATTTGTAGCGAATGCGAGTCTGTGCCTATACAGTTTCCTGGATAGGAGTTTTCTACAGTACTTTTTGTGTTGTTGCGCTTGCGAGAATTTACTGGAGCTGAAGCTGAAGCGGATGAAACGTAGCAGAGCCCAACAGTCTTGAACGTGCTGGTTTTCGCGGCGCAAGTCTGGGTTACGTCAAGAACTCAAGTAATGGAGAGGAAGATGAACTACGGAGATAAGAATGGTGCAAGAGTGAGTCTCAGACGAGACTTCATTAGCACTGGGAGACAAGTCGTCTGCCGGGTAGGTGGCCTGCACGAGAGTGGCCGTCGAGAAGCTGGGTTTGTTGCTGCAGCTAGCCCAGACTTGACTAGTAATTGACTGCGAAAAAATAATTCTACACCGCAAGTATCCGGAGAAAAGTCATGGATGCCAAGAAGATAACACAAGTCTTTCACTTTGTAAGCGGCCGAACTGGTATTATGAGCCTAGCCTGCATAAAGCGCTAGGTAGTCGCCATGGTGCACTGGAACTGCGATTCAATGGCAGAAACGTCCCTACCATCTCCACTGAACACATGATGCTGCAAAGACCAAAATGGCAACAGTGGGATTGATTGACGTGGCAACGTGAAAAAGCTACACAACAGTACGAGGAGCCACATTGAGTGTACTTAAACCTTGTGCTTTCATGTAGTTTTCCCAAGCAAAGAATCAGGTCAGCCAGCCCGTCGTCGGAGTTTCTGTGGGTACGGATACGGATTCAGGTTCTCCGTCCCCACACGGCCCGTTCACGCCGATGGGGGGCTCACGGGGTCCCACCGGTCCGGGATCTCGGCCGGGGTCCTGTAGCAGCCCCGAGGGATGCCAAGAAGCGAACTGAGTAGAAGGTTTTTTTGTTTATAATAGAGAAGAGAGTCGTTGTAAAAATAAGCCCTAGGTGAGCAACGAAGAAAGCTGCACCAATCTACACGAATTTGATTCGATTTCCAACCCCCTTTTATTTATTTATTTATTTTTATTTTTATACAAATATTACAATTCCACCATGAGCTGGTTCCGCCTTGGCAAAAGTCGAGCATCAGTAGCTGATGGCTGTGATGGCAAGGCCACGCCGGCGCTGCCTGCAGCGTGGTACAGGTCGCCAGCCATGTACGAGCTCGAGCGGCGGGCCATCTTCTCCAACAAGTGGCTACTCGTCACGCACAAGCTGCGCCTCCCCGACACGGGCAGCTATGTCCAGATCACAGAGGCCAGCTACACGTTTTTTCTGATTCGTGATCGACAGGGCAACATCCGGGCGCATCACAACATTTGCAGGCATCGCGCCTATCCAATGGTGGACAAGGAGTCTGGCAAGGTGTCGGTTCTTGCATGCAAATATCACGGTTTGTTTGTTTTTCCACTTTTTTGTAAAAAAAAGAATTGCGCAGTTTTTTTTTTTTTTTGCAGCGCCCCAAACCAACGTGGATTCTAATGTTTTTTTTTCTTTCTTGAAACAACAACAAAACAGGCTGGTCGTATGGTTTCGATGGGCATCTAGCCAAGGCACCCAAGTACCAACAAGTTGCCGGCTTCAAAAAGGAAGACAATGGGCTCTATCGCATCCACGTGCACGTCGACGCGCTCGGCTTCGTATACGTCAACCTAGACGCCGGAGAGGTTCCCGCCGTGTCCTGGGGTCAAGATTTTGCCACTGTAGATGAGCAGCCGCGGCTGCTCAAGTTTGACATGACGAGATACACATATGACCACAGCTGGGAGATGACGGGCGACTACAACTGGAAAGTCCTGGCCGACAACTACAACGAGGTAAGTTTGTCCAGAGATGCAAAAGCCCCCTCCCCCCCTCCCCCTGCGAGGGTAAATTGATCAACATGTGTCTTTTACAGTGCTATCACTGCCCTACCGGACACCCGGCGCTGCCGGCTGTGACGGATCTCGCCAAGTACTGGGTCGAGACGGCCGGCGCGCACATCCAGCACTACGCCGTCGACAAGACGGACCCGGAGGTCAAGAGCCTAGGCAATGTCAGCACGTTTTACTATCCAAATGCTTCCTCTACAGTCACGTACGCTTTTTATTTATTCTTCTTCTTTTCTCTCTCTCTTTTTTTTAAATCATTTCAAAAAAAATTGTCCATGTTTTTTTTGTTTTTCATTCTTTGCTAACAGGACAAGCCCCCATTTCTTCTTTATCCAGCGCTGTGTGCCCGTCTCGGCCACGCAGACGCACATGGAGTACGAAGTGTATCGCAGCATCGACGCTACCGAGACGGAATTTGTCGAGATTTCCGACTTTTTCAAAAACATCATGATGGAGGATAAAGAATTGTGCAATGGTGCGCAAAGGAACCTTAACGGGGGAATCTTTCTTAACGGCGAGCTGCATCCTCGCGCAGAAAAGGTAAAAAAAAAAAAAAAGAAATCCAAAAACGCTCCGAAATCCATGCAAAAAATGCCGTTACATTTGGCGGTGCTGACAAGGATACCGATAATAGGGACCTCTGTATTTTCAAATGCTGACGAGAAATCTCGTCACTAAACATTATGAAAGCGAACAAGCAAAGGGGCAAGAGATTTGGCCTGCAGTGCCGACACATCGCGTCTCGGATACGATTCAAAAGGATGTAGATTTGTGCAATAAGCTGGACTGTGCTGCGAATGGCAGTGTCAATGCTGAATTGGCATGGTAAACCAGGGCTTTTCTATTTCATATTCGAGCATGGCCTATCAATTCTTTCTTCTGTATAATCTTTGTCATTATTTGGTCAATTTGCTAGTTATTTTCTGACGTTAAAATGAATCATGGCTCAGCCAGGTATCAATCGCCTTCCCAAAGTCATTTGCTTGCAAAAACAGATGCTCTTCGCCATCCAAGCCACCAATTCCCTCAAAAAACCGATCTTCCACTGACACCAGCATGGCACTAGCCTCACCACCCATCACCTCCATGCCGCCACCGCC